>NW_020769356.1:2514920-2541199 GCF_900518735.1 Pseudonaja textilis
GATAGATAGATAGATAGATAGATAGATAGATAGATAGATAGATAGATAGATAGATCATTGTAGTTGCCCAATATTTCCTAGTCAAACCACAGACAACTACAATGATCTAATACATATCGATTTTACAGAAGACAATGTTGAAAAAGCACTACTCAATCTGAAACCATCTCTATCTATTGGACCGGATGGAATATGTGCCTACTTCTTAAAAAAGATATCCACTGCCATAGCTGAACCTCTAAGCATAATCTTTGAAAAATCTTTCAGGACCAGCTCCTTGCCAAATCTATGGTCACTAGCCATGGTCATCCCCATCTTCAAAAAGGGAGACCCCAGCTTAGTTGAAAATTACAGACAAATCTCTTTATGCTGCGTCACCTGTAAAGTCATGGAATCAATTATTAACGAATCCATCATCCTCCACTTAGAAACAAACAACCTACTCTTTAATAAACAATTTGGTTTCAGAAAAAAACTATCCTGCAATCTGCAACTCTTACACTGCAAAAACATATGGACTACACAACTCGATCAGACCAAAGCAATAGACGCAATTTACATAGACTTCTGTAAAGCCTTTGATTCAACAGTACATGACAAACTACTCCTAAAACTAAAGTCTTACAGGATCTCTGGACACCTGCATAACTGGATAGAAGAATTCCTGTCAAACAGACAACAAATGGTCAAAATTGGGAGCGTCCTATCAAATACTGTACCTGTCAACAGTGGTGTCCCCAAGGCAGTGTTCTAGGACCAACTCTTTTCATATTCTACATAAATGACCTCTGTGATCATATTAAGTGCAACTGTGTTCTCTTTGCTGCGTTCTCTTTGCTAAAGCTATTCAATACCACAGACAATACTGCTACCATGCAGAAAGACCTTGACTATGTATCGGAATGGTCAAACAAATGGCAACTTCAAATCTCAACAAATAAATGCTCTGTCCTACATATTGGCAAAAAAAAAAAATCAGAAAATAAAATACAAGCTGAATAGTCAAGACCTTGCTGATGATCCAAACTCTGTCAAGGATCTTGAAGTACTCATCTCAAATGACCTAAGTGCTAGAGCCCACTGTAAGTACATAGCCAAAAAAGCATTAAGAGTTGTTAACCTAATCTTATGTAGCTTTTTCTCTGGTAATATTACACTAATAACTAGAGCATACAAAACATTTGCTAGACCAATACTCGAATACAGCTCATCAGTCTGGAACCCACATTATGTATTTGATATTAGCACAGTTGAGAAAGTCCAGAAATATTTCACAAGAAGAGTTCTCTACTCCTGTACTCATTTCAGAATACCTTATGCCACCAGACTAGAAATTCTAGACCTAGAAAACCTAGAATTACACTGCCTTCGGTCCAATCTAAGTATAGTATATAAAATCAGACATTGCAATGTCCTACCTGTCAATGAATACTTCAGCTTCAACCATAACAACACAAGAGCAAACAATAGATACAAACTCAAGGTTAATCGCACCAAACTTGATTGCAGGAAATACGACTTCAGAAACAGAATGGTCAATATCTGGAATACTGTACCTGACTCTGTGGTTTTTTTTCCCCCAAACCCCCAAAACTTTAACCTTAGACTGTCTACTATTGACCTCACCCCTTTCTTAAGAAGTCTGTAGGGGGTGTGCATAAGTGCACCAAAGTGCCTACTGTCCCTGTTCTATTGATTCTTTTATATATTTTTATTTTTCTTATATTTATCCATGTATTCATAACTATGTTTTTACTTATACCTATTATCTTGTAAGCAATTGACAAATAAAAATAAAATAAAAAAATGAAAAAGATAGATAGATAAATAGATAGATAGATAGATAGATAGTTAGATAGATAGATAGATAGAGATAGAGATACAGATAGATAGAGATAGAGATAGAGAGATAGAGATATTGAAAGTTCTGTTGAGAACTATCCTACCAGTAGTCCCAATGGTGCCTTTTCAAGAGGCAAATGGATTTTCTGGTTTTTCTTTGAAGATGTTTCCTTCTTATCGAAGAAGCTTCTTCAGCTCTGAAGAAGCTTCTTGGATGAGAAGCGAAACGTCTTTAAAGAAAAAACAGAAAGTCTAGTTGCCTCTTGAAAAAGCACCTGTGAGACAACCATGACATGGATGACTGAAAAGTTCCATAGATATCTGACCAGTAATTGATAGAAGATACATCCTCCAAATTATAAATGTTTCCATCTTTGTGCATTTTTCCTTTTTTTCCCCACAATTTCTGATATGAAAAGACACTGTTCCTTAGCATAGTGGGGAATAAGTGACCAATGCTAAGCTCTGCTATAAACTCAGGGATGGGATTCCACCAGTATAACAACTGGTTCGGTGATCGCATGCATTTAAAAAAGGCAAGCCCATACTTACTTCAACTGCAGCCTCTGTGAAGAAAAATATTGAGGCATGGCAAACTGCTCTGCCACGTGAATCAGCTGTGCTCTAAACAAAGGCATAAAGCACAGGAAAGAGCAGGGGCCAGCAAGCAGGCCCACTTCCTCATCACAGCGAACCAGTTCAGAGGGAGCTGAACATGGGAACAAGGGGTTCACCCAATCCAGTCCAAACCGGTAGAATCCCACCCCTGTATAGACTGTTATATTAGTATCATCCAACCCTTCCCCGACCTGGACAATGACACTGAAGAGACTTCTGTGATACTAGTATAAACCATTCCATCATGCTGACTCCAAATCTATAATCTTCACAACACAAACTATGTTTCAGAACTGTCATAAGAGTTCATTATGCAAAAACCTAGTTCTCTGAATAAGGATGACTAGCAGAAGGTGGATGGACTTAGTTACAGTACTGATGAGTGCATGATGGAAGACCTAAAAAACCAGGTTAATTGGGGGGGGGGGGGAAACTTGATGACAATAATCAATCAATCAAATATTTTGCAGCCTACTAATAATAAATCAGAATAACTTAAGAAAAACAAATGCACTAAAAAGGACAGCATTTAGTAGCAGTACAACAATAATAAAATAAATCGTTCAATCACACTTTTATTTAATAGTTCAATCACACTTGTATTTAATTGAATACCCATTCATTGACATGGGCAATCATACCCATATCCTATGATTATATTTTATGAGGGTCTCAGTCATTGCTGAAAGCTAGTGAAGGAGGTATTCAGTAGGCCTCCCAATTCAAGAGTGTCCTTCAAAATGAATGAATGTAAGAAAGATGATAATTATGGTTTAAGATCCTTGCATTAATAATCAGTTTTCTGGATTTTCAAAAGATGATTTTCATCTTTTATGCATTTTTTTTCCTAAGGAGGCAAAAGACACTGCTACATTTTCTGTGCAATTCTTCATCTGCTTTAGAAGATGGGAATTTGAGTGATGAGGAATGATGTTAACAACTGTCTGCACGGAAGAAGGTTACTTCTTAATAATAATGCTGTCTAAATCATGTGTTCATCCACTACTATGTCATGAACATGATTATGCAGGGAAAGATGATCTCCTGGGATGAATTTGGGTGAATCTCTCATATGCTCTCTTCCCCAAGAATGTTGTATCAGAAGCTACAGTACCAGGGGTGGGGAGTTTGATGAGGAGATAAGGTTGCAACAGCTTGATCATTAGTGTTAAACAACATGGAAAGCCTTTGAAATCATTGGGCCTCTAACTAGGACACTCTTATAAAAGTGCTTAGAGTATATTTATTTTCAGGAAACGTGCTGAAAACTCTACTTGGGACTCTGACTGATGTACAAATAAAGTGGCTGACATTTAACATTTTCGGTTGCAGATAATTGTTCACTGTGTCGGTAACCACTGGTGAATAATCCCCCAGGCTCCTGGTTTCTGTTATTATACTTGGTAGGGTGATTCTGAACTTCAGACATAATTAGACTATTAGGCTTTCTCTGAAGTAATATGTACAGCAAATGCAAGAACTTGTACTTCTGTTCTCCTGAGTCCATTATATGCCTAGAAACCTACCAATGCAGCAACCCTTGATATCAGCAAGGGGGAAAAAACAGAATAAAGACAACGGACAAGAAAACAAGAATCAAGTGTTCTGTCTGGAGGTATTTATTCTGTCTTCATGTTACACTAGATAATTAAAATACCACACAGTTGAGTGTTTCTAGTTTTTTCTACTTCATGTGGATTTTGTTATTATTATTTGGTTTTTGGTCATCTCTAAATTTGCAATGTCATTTGCTAATAAAAATTAATACCAATGTGCATATGAGTGATTATAAATGGCTACATTAGGAAAAATTGTGGACAAAACAATCTACACATGTGTAGATAATTTGAGAGTGAGGAGGCTGTAGGGTTTATCAGTTAGAGTTACATGCTATAATCATTTTAAATGTATATAAACATAATGATTTCTAAACCCTATTTTGATAGTTTTGTTAATCTCAGGACTCTTTGCAGTAGATAATTGAGGGGGAGTATATGTTCATGAAATTTATGAAAATCCTATGACATGAGCTATTTCCATACAATCTGATGATATATTGTTACAAATCATGCATCAAGTTAATCATTTCATGCAGCAATAAGCTTATATTCATATACTGAAATTCAAAATTCTGATTTAAAAGCCAATTTGTAAGTGACTGCATTTGATAAATATTCCCTCGTATATAATTCTTACTGTAATGGTATGTGGGAATAATCTTGCGATGTTAGGGAAAGAGCCACGGACAGAGGAACAGGTGGACAAAAGGCAACTTATTTCACAGCAGGAATGTGCTACATTAACAAGTTTCTTACAATAAAGTAGAATTAGTTTATCTCTGTGTGCTTCTTTTCTAAATTACCTTGCAAGTCTGAAAGTACATTTCTTCCTGTCAATTTCACTTAGACTTATAGAGCACGTCATAGTGCTTTACAGCCCTCTCTAAGCCGTTTACAGAGTCAGCATATTGCCCCCAACAATCTGGGTCCTCGTTTTACTGACTGCAGAAAAATGGAAGGTTGAGTCAACTTTGATCTGCTCAGAATCAAACTGTTGACAGTCAGCAGAATTAACTTGCAACATTGCATTCTAATCCTTACACTACCATGGCTCTTAGAGATATGAGAGAATATATTTTGTTTGTTTTAATGTTTTTCCCCCCAGGTACATTCTGTCCTGTCTTCAAATCAAAATGCATTGTTAAAAAAATCAGCATGAAAATTATCTACACATATGTAGATTTTTTGTCCACATTTTTCCTAATGTAGCCATTTATAATCACTCATATGCACATTGGTATTAATTTTTATTAGCAAACAACATTGCAAATTTAGAGATGACCAAAAAACCAAATGGCCTTTTTGCTCCAGCTATGTATTTGGTACAAGAATTACAAATTAGGTGGGCTCCAGTTAAAATTCAAATCAAACCATTCTCTCTTCCAGTTCTAGCACTAAGATTCATTCACACACTTCAGCACTGAATGTTACTTATCTAGGTGGAAAGAAAATGTAAACTGTTTCTCAAAATGAAACACACTTGTATAACTGTAGTCAGGTCACATAAGAGAACAGAAATTGTCTCTGATTTATAAGCTGGACCATGGAATCTTCCAGTACAAAATCAAAAGTAGGAACAAGTAGTTGCCCTTTCAAAATGTAATCAGATGGAAGAATTCCAGCAAGCAGGAAAAAAAATAGAGAAGCTTTCAAATGTTAGATATAAATATTTTAATATAAACTGGATAGGGCTCTCTCTAACAATAACAATGTAACTTTGATGACATGAAGAAATAAAACAAGTTTGCTTCGTTGTATTTTCCTTTAAAACTGGAGTTGTAGTTTGATTCTCTAATATTAATGCATCTATAACCTAGTTGTGGTTCATTATTATAATTATTTTGTTAGAATATTGTCTTTAAAGTATTATTTTATATTTTATATATTTCATTTATTTTATTTTTTTATTTATTAATCTTTTGTATTTAATGGCAGCCGTGATAGAACGTGACTTTCTGTTTATACATTTGTTTGCTGTTTCCATTAAGTTTCACGCATACTTTCCCATACTTTAATATCTGAAGCTGTAGAATTGATATGCATTTTCATTTAAGGGATTATTCTAAGATTAATTATAAAAGTATTAACAGTTTCATAGTTTCCTGCAAGATATTTGCTACAACTGCATCACATTGATTCAATGCGTATGGCAGATGCATTCATATCTGCAGAGGCCTGACTTGAGATACTTAAGATTTCATGCAAATTGTTTGAAATGTTTACATTTTTGCAGCCTGCCTCTTTCCCACCTAACGATCTTGGTCTTACATTGTCTTGAATCTTAAAGTGATTGACTCTCTTTCCAGGAAGAAGACCTTCTCAGTGGGAAAAAAGATCCCTGGTTCAGAGAGTAAGCTGAAGCTGAATATAAAAAGGAATTATTTCAGTTGACATTGCTCTGAGAGGAAGACGTTTTTGTTCTAAGGAAGACACCTGAGATTGGAAATGTGCAATTTGATTTTTAAAAAATCCACACCAACTGGTGCTATTTTGAGTGGTGTCAAAAATGTAGAGCTTATTTTGTTGACTTTGCACCATAGGAAATACCTTTCATGGGAAAAATAATAGAAGGCAATTTTACATTTCATAGGCTTCAGTTTGACAAACATTTCATCCATACCTTCCAAATATCAGATATATTTTTTTTCTTTCTTTATGATTTAACTTTCTATATTGCAGAAGAAGAATAAACACTTCATTTCTCTGTTGCAAAAGAAGAATAAACACTTCAATATCAAGAGCCATGGTGGTGCAATGGTTAGAATGCAGTATTGCAGGCTAACTGTGCCCATTGCTAGGAGTTCAATCCTGACCAATACAAGGTTGATTCAGCCTTCCATTCTTCCAAGGTCAGTCCAATAAATGAAGTGCTATATATCTAAGTGCTATTGATATCAGCATTTTTCCCTAGTGCAGGGAAAATGGATCATCATAGATCTAATTTTCTGTTTCAGATTCTGCGTTAGCCACCTCACTTGGACTTTTCTTACAGATTCATCCATCCAATTAGCCTTGGATAGTATTTTTAATACATTGATTTTCATTTTCAGGTTTGAATGCAGATGTAAAATAAGAATGATCTTGGCTAATATAATAGGAATAAAACAGTGGTGGGATTCAAATAATTTAAAAACCAGTTCTCTGCCCTAATGACTGGCTGGGTGGGTGTGGCTGGGTGGGTGCGGCCAGGGGACGTGACAGCACTCAGCCTCCTGCAGCACTCTGCCAGCCAAAACAGGGTGCAGAGGTTAATTACAAAATGTGGGCTTTGCTTTGTGACATCCAGATCCAGGGGTATGAACAGCACAGAAAATACACGTTTGATTGGTTATGAAGAAATACCCCCAAAGTCAGATGTACACTAAATGTAGACTAACTTCTAGCTACACACCTCCCCAGCAAACAGCAAGGGTTGAAGCTCCAGGTAAAGTGGATTCATTTTAGGATAAATAACCACAGTCAGCATGTTAAAGGAATGCTGGGAAACTGTATTTTAAAGAACATTTGAGGGAGGGGTGCAGAATAGCCCTTCTCTGCCCTTTTCTGCCCAATCAAAACACTTTTTGTGAAGCAACTGGTAAGCTACTAGTATATGAAAATAAGAGCAAACCCCATTCCCTTCTAGTACTGATGATGTTACCCAGTTTGGTAATGAAACATCTGAAAGAAAACCATCAAGCTCAAAGAGCTTTGCTCTGAACTGGGGAAAAAGCTTAACAACTGGTTTGTTTGAACTGATGCAAATCAGCTGAATCCCACCTCTGGAATAAAGGAATGGAAATAGCAATAGAAGACATATGCCACCTGAAGACAGGGGATATTGTATTGTCATTCATTCAGTTCAGTTCAGTTCAGTTCTTCAGTTCAGTTAGTATTTCTACATTCAAGACCACACCACTAATTTTTAAGTACAATCACTTCATATTATAAACAGGAATATTATGGATCGGTCAGTTGATCTGGATCAATCAGCTGACAATCAACAAAGCAGAATTACAGTCTTTATATATGCGATAAGGAGGGAAAGCTTTTTACTATAATAATAATAATTTATAATGCAGAATTTCTGATGAAAGACAGTAACATATAACAGGGAAGAATTAACTACTGCCTTAAGGCAGAGAAAATTGTCTATAACTCTCTATAATAAATAAATTGGACATGATCTTGTTTTGGGATGGAATTTATGACCCGGGATTCCCAATTCAGGGCAAGTACAGTGTTTAAAAGAATGTCTGAAATATTCATTCTTATTCATTTCAATAAAGATTATTTCACCCGCCCATGTGACATAACTTGGTTCAAACTGGAGAGATTCAAAGAAGTTAAATTTGCAAAGTTGGCAGTTTGAAATCTGATGTTAACTAAATCTGATGTGAGCTATACATTATTAAATTGCTTAATAGGTTCGGCTCCTTTCCAGTAAAACAGCACTTACTTTCCTAGGATTATTATGAGAGCAAAACAGGAAATATTTAAGTTAGTACCATAGAAATATGAGTAATCTGTTCAATCATGTTTTTTATTTGCTCTTAAGTAATTCTGCCTTAAAATAACCCTTACACTTTTTATTATGCTCCTATAAATTGATCAAAAATAAATTGTTTTTGATTTTTTTTAAAGGAACAGTACATTAATTTGGCTAGGAAATGCATTTTGAAATTTATCGTAAGGTCCTTTCACTCTGCAGTGGGTTTCCATTCATTTTCATTTTATTAAAGCAGTCAAAGCAACTCGGAGCTGATCTAAAAATATCTTCTTATGTGCCAACCACAACAGTTTGAAAATGTGCACACATCACAGGAACCAATCATTGCTTCCAATAAGCACAAGGGCCAATCATAAGTAAATCTTCTATATAAAACTCCACAGAACCATTAAATTACAAAGAAAAAAAGATTGCGAGTGTGATAGTTCATAAACCAGAGGAGGTTCAGAATTTTTGGGGGTGGGGTGGGGTGGGAGATCTTTCAAAGGTGAAGAAAGTTTTGGATAATTGGAAGTAAATTTTAGCCAGTGTATTAGTCTCAGACCAAGAAAAGGCCGTATATAACTCAAAGCTTTATGTATTGTACGCTAAAAGAGATTAAGACAATATATGGTCTGTTTTTGTCACGTTGTACTGATTCAACACTATAAACCAAGTAGGGTGGTTGGTGGTAAACTGCTGGATTAGCTATCTCCAGTTCAGGTGTATGCCTTTAAATCAATGCTTTATTTATATTAATGTATAATTGATTTTAAAAATTAGCAAAAACACAAGGAAGGAAGAAAAAACTGACTTATGCAAACTCTAATACTTAACAGAAATTACCTGCAGCAGTGACTGCTTTCATCTAATTAAAGCTTTCAATTATGCTTTTTAATTAAAAGTAAAGGAAGAGATTTGTCTGGTGAAAAACACACTGAGAAGAATTTTAATATTGAGGAATTATAACATGGAATACCTTTATAGTGCAAGTGTTAAAAGTAAGAAAACCATGTTAGTTTTCTTATTTTTCCTTTCTTATTCTATCTGTACCTCTATTTTCCCTTGCTGCCACGAATTTTAGAAAGACAATCTTTAGATAAGAGAAATCCCATTTTTGTTGTGGCTTAATTTATGTGATAATCCTGTATTACATAATCAAGAAAAGTCCTTCGTTGTGATGAATTTGGGAAAAACAGGATAGAAAGAATACTGTTGTATTTGAACTTTGATGATGGAAAAGATCCTGAAAATGTCTCTGTGTAAACACTTAGACCTCTTGGAGAATGCACTAATGCTGGGAAGGAAGGAAGGAAGGAAGGAAGGAAGGAAGGAAGGAAGGAAGGGTTTCAGAAAGACTGCTGAGGTTTGAACAGATTAATGTGGAAGGAGAATATTGTGTCCCAGAAGAATAATTGCTGACCTCCTAATAACACTATTGCAATAACATGTGTGTGTGTAAATGAGCATCTATAGCTACAGTCACTGGCTTCTAAACAACAAATGTGACTGGGTGATCAAAGTCCTGCCACTTTTTACATGTGTTTAATGCATGTGATACCCTTTGGAAAAAGTGGGGCTTTGAGTGCCCAACCATACTAGCCCATTTTTTTATGTGAGTATCCATCACTGTAGATGCCTCCAAATCTCCCTGCCAACTGGAAAACCAAATTTACTCACAAGCTGCACAGATTCTCCCAAATGAGTAATGGTAACAACGACAAAATAGCCTAAGTTTGGCTGCAGATAAATTGCAATGAAGCCAGGAGAATAAACTCAGCTCTCCAATCCAACTAACGCACAAGGGCAAAAGTTCTAAAGCAGTGGAAAACTTTTGAACGGAGGCCTTTTCAGACAAGGAGTAGCTCAATGACAGCTGCTGGTAAAACAGATGAAAGTCACATCAATCTGGAGGCCTTATATCAAACAGCCAGAGACTCCCATGAGAAGGCCAGCCTGCTTGATTTTAAAGGACTCATAGAGCATCTTGTGTTCTAATCAATTTAGGCACCAGGCCCAGAAAGGGATAATAGTATGCTGATAGAGTGCCAGAGTGTAAACCAGAGGGCTGCCATTCAACCTCCCTTCCCTAGAAGGAACAGGAACTGAAAATAATAGGTCTGAGGAAGATCTATCACAGAACTGTTTAGACCAAGTGCTTGTCAAAAGAGACCATCATCTTTCTGCCAAGTCCCCAAAAAACCCTTGTTTCCAATCACCCTTAATCTCGGTCTCTCAGTGAATGCAAGCACAGTTCCTCCCAAATGGTTTCCTTATTCCCTTTCTTTCTTATTTCCAAACTTTTTTGTGGGATTAGATTTACTAGGACAGGCAGCTGATGAGAAATCTGCCTGGGGGAAAGATTGCTGCAGAGTAAAGTAAGACAGGAAAGGAGTCAATGGGATTTTTTTTATGCATTCATTTCGCCTTGTTAAGACATTGCAATGTCAGACGCATTCACCAATTGAAATGGTACCTATCCAGTAATACACACAAAGAAGAAAACTTTCTTCCTATAAACCAGTGGTGAAATGCTACCGGTTCAGCCCAGTTCACCCGAACCAGTAGTTAAAAAAAAAAAAAAGCTCCCATGATCTCAGATGACTGGTGCAGCACAGCCTCAGCTGGTATTTGGAAAGCTGCACGCGTGCATTACGTGTGCAATCACTGAACCAGTAGGGAAATTGATAGAATCCCACCACTGCTATAAACATTCAAGGCAGATGTCTGCAAGAAGAAAGATCTACAATTATTGATCAGTAAACCTAGATCTCATAGTCCAGATGTCATTCATCTCCAATAAAGTATAAGGATAAGGTCACTATAGAAGATCATAAATGCTGAACACAGTAGTGTTTCCTTTTTTTTAAGCAGACTTTTTATATCTGGGAAAAATTCATTTTGAAAGTGTTTTTTTTTTAAAGAAAACATCACATACCTAGTTAAAATTCTACATTCTACATCCTTGGCATCAGAAGATGTTAGTTGTCTAGAAATAATGTCACTGTAATGATATATGGTTTAATAATAACAACCAATGCTTCAACGTATTTCAAAGAATTAGACATACTGTAAAAAGCTGTGCTGAAATATTTACGAGAAAGCTGGACAATAAACAAATGTCTCTAAATCTGCAAAAAATATAAGCAAATTTCATTAGAATAAAGATGAGAGAGACTGGGTCAGGAAATGAATTATTGTTTCACAATTATTGTAATTGTGTCCAGTTACCTATTTAACCTTGGTTGATCTCAATAGCAAGTCAGGCTTAATTAGAATGTCACATAAAATCATAGATTAGATTTAAAAATTGTACAAATGTATCCCAAAGAAGGCAACAGAGCTACATGTGATCAAAGAAGTCTTTTTAGTAATTTCAGTCTTTCTTCTGAAAATATATTTTCCAATATATCTGATATTATTAGAGGTAGTCTTTGATCAAGGACCATAAGTGAGCCTGGAGTTTTGGTCACAAGTTGTTGCAGTCATAAATCATCACATAACCAGAATGGATCTTACAACCATTTCTTAAGCAAGTCACTGTGATGATTAAGAGAACTTAAGGTCATAAGTCTGAATCCAGATTATCTGAGGGACATTTTTTGCCAGAAAATGGAAAAAGAAAAATTATTTCAAAATGTGATCATGAGACCACAGGATGCTGCAATTGGTCATAAATGCAAGTTGGTTGCCAAGTGCCCAAAATGTTATCGTGAGTACATGGGGATGGTGCAGCAGTCATAACTTCAAGGATAAGTTGGAAGTACATTTTTTTCTGAGTCTGTTGTAATTTTGAACAGTGGTTAAGTTACCGGTTGTAAGTCAAGGACTGCGTACAAAGAAAATGATTACAAAGTTAAAGCATGAAAAAAATATAGAAGAACAGAAAGGAAGGAAGGAAGATCAAGACAAAAGTCTTGAAAACAATAAAAAGAGAAGAAAAAGTTAAAAGTTAAAGAAGCAACTGCCAGTCTTCTTTTACAGCAGTTATAGACATATGTGATATCATTTCCTCCATTCAAAAGTATATAACATAGTTCCCTTTTCTCCCCAAACAGCCCTTTTTAATTGATAAATTCAGAAATCAACTTTTTAATTGGTAAATTCAGAAATTATCCATTGTCAGCAAAAAGTCCATAAAGGGTTTGCAGTCTTTTCCAAAAGTAGTTGTTCTTTCCCTAATCAAACAAGCCAATGCAAGTTCTACATTCTTCATGGTCACTCCCAATTGTGGTGTTTCTGTATTTTATATTCCATTGATGCTTAACAATATTTTTGAACTGTCCAGAGCTTTTTTTTAATTGTCACTATTACCTATTGCAAGCAAGCAAGCGGTATAATAGCACTAACACCAGCACTTAGATTTCTCTACCCCTTCACAATGCTTTACAGCTCTCTCTAAGCAGTTTACAGAGTCAGCATATTCTCCCCAACAATCTGGGTCTTCATTTTACCAAAATCAGAAGGATGGAAGGCTGAGTCAACCTTAAGCTAGTCAAGATCAAACTCTTGGCAGTGGAAAGAGTTAGCCACCATGACTTTAACTATATAGTACAATTTATGTCCCTTATATATAGAATATCAGTCATAATTTATATTCTACAGCTGTTTTTGTAGTTCTTTTCTATTTTATTTAGTTCATTATTATCCTTTGGAAAAGTCAGTCAGCATTTTTTTTTAAGAAAAAACCTATGAAATTATTTCTTATTTGTGTTTTTTCTTGATTTGTCACAACTAATGTCTGTTGGTCTTGACTTGTGATAAACCATGTATTAAACAATTAATTCTAGAACTACTTGGTTGCAAAATATGTTGCTGAATTACACCTCCCAGCAGCATGATTCTGGCAACAGTATACGAAGTATCATATGAAACTTACCCCCAAGTTACATTTTCCCCTTTAATTGATTTCCTTACTTTCTCATGATTGTTTGCTATAAAAATTAGTCCCCAGACTGTTAGAGAATCAATGAAATATCATGCAAATAGCCACAAGATTTTCCTCCTATTATCAATGAAAAAAATTAACTCATACCTAGTTCATTGTAAGGTGGTCAAAATTTATAGATTCATAATATCTCCTTTCTGCAGGATATATGTGCAGTGTCCACTTACTTTGGGACAAGTTGGACCTAATTTTAAAATACGCCAGTTGCTGGAATTCTTTAATCCCCATCTTAAATCCAACTCAGTAAATCTTGCTGAAAAGAACTCTAAGTGAGAGTTGGGTTTGGAAAAGGATCTCTTTCAGTTTAGACAACATCAAAAGTCTGACATTTCTTTTACTTACATTTGTAAGTGCAGTGCTTCTGCATTATGTGCAGCTCTTGAGTTTGAGCTGTTTGGGAGCTGTTTGGAAATTGTTGAGAATGAGAAGGTGGCCAGGTTGTGAGCAAGATGGCTAATCCCCCCATCTTCCTAGACTCAAACCCTTAGAAAACTGTTATCCTGTAGCCATCCAGAACAGCAGTCGCCAACTGGTGGGCCAGGGCCCACTAGTGGGCCTGGAGAAAATTTTGGTGGGCCGCAGAGAAATCTCACCCCCATATCACCCCCCAAAGCAATTAATCCAGGCTGCACAGAAACACAAGGCTGCACAGCCCACGTGGCCCTCAGGAACCCTCCCCACCCACTCACTCCTTACTCAGCAAACTTGCCTGCTAAATCACTATTTTTCCTTTTTCCGACCATCAGCTCTTCTGCTGTGCTGGGAGATTTAGATTAGTTAGGAAGCAGGAAATGGTTGGATTTCTTGCTTTCTAGCTAGTCTTTAGATCTTCGGCTCTGCTTTTAAGCACAGACGAACCTCCCTTAAGACTGGTGGTTCTATTATTCAGTGCAGACTCATGGCATGCAAATTTTATGTGATAGACTGAGCTGGCTGATGGCAGATAGATAGATCACTGGATGATTATGTGAGCAACTCAATCTGCCTGCCTGCTTTGCCTGATTTTGGGTAAAAGTTGTTCTTTTTTATAAACCAATCAATATTTATATAAATATTTATAATATTTACAAACAAGTCACATGACCACCAAGCCACATCCACAAATTAGGCCATGCCCACAGAACCAGTTAGTGGTCCCTGGGATTTAAAATTATGAGTTTGATGGTCCCTGGGGTCCAAAAGGTTGGCCACCCCTGCTATGTAGCATTCTCCAACCAATCAATTATAGTTGTGTGTTCTGACCCATTGTACACTTTACAATTCCATCTACTAAATTTAATATCCTAACACAAATGCTTTAAGGAGAGGAATGATGTTTAGGTCCCCAACATCCCCTACAGCCACATGGAGCTTGATAAGCAGTTGTTGCTGTCTTCTATTATGGACTTCTTCAGCAATTTATTTCCCTCACTATCCTTGCTTTCAGATTTCAAAATGAGCCCCATAGGACAAATTCTCTTGTAATGCTTCAGTTGGGATTTAATAGAAGTCAAGGAAGCTGCATATTGTATAATAAAATATAAGCCCTCCTAGTAGTATCTAAATGTAAAATCATGCAGCTCCTTATGAGAATTTCCCCAACATAGTTTAGAACAGCGGTCACCAACCAGTGGGCCGCGGGCCACTGGTGGTCCATGAGGAAATTTTGGTGGGCCGCAGAGAAATCTCAACCCCATATCACCCCCCAATGCAATTAATCCAGGCTGTGCAGAAACGCAAGGCTGCGCAGCCCACATGGCCCTCAGGAACCCTCCCCACCCACCCACTCCTTACCCGGCAAACTTGCCTACTAAATCACTATTTTTCCTTTCTCTGACCATCAGTTATTCTGCTGTGCTGGGAGATTTAGATTTAGGAAGCAGGAAATGGTTGGATTTCTTGCTTTCTAGCTAGTCTTTAGATCTTCGGCTCTGCTTTTAAGCATAGCCGAACCTCCCTTAGGACTGAAGCTTCTATTATTCAGTGCAGACTCATGGCAAGCAAATTTTCTATGACAGACTAAGCTAGCTGATGGCAGATAGATAGATCACTGAATGATTCTGTGAGCAACTCAATCTGCCTGCATGCTTTGCCTGATTTTGGGTAAAAGTTGCTCTTTTTTTATAAACAATTCAATATTTATATAAATATTTATAATATTTACATACAAGCCATGCCCAGCCAGTCACATGACCACCAAGCCACACCCACAAATTAGGCCATGCCCACAGAACTGGTTAGTGGTCCCTGGGTTTTAAAATTATGAGTTTGATGGTCCCTGAAGTCCAAAAGTTTGGAGACCCCTGATCCAGAACACATGAGGATGATTTCCCATCCTCTCCTTGGCCAAAGAGACCCTGGAGAAACAGTTTACTCATTGGTCTTAGTCTTTGCTATGGTTGTTGAATCCATTTCACAGAGCCATCTTCTATTTATCAAACATCCCTTGGAAGTCTTCAGAAGCAGGCAATTCTCAATATGGATGGTTTCAGATACAAACAAAATGTTAACCAAGTAAGGTTCATAAGAGTCATTTCACCTAATTAAGGACACCCCAAATCTCAATAATCCCAGGTCATTTTGACTCCACTTGCTCCAGTGACCTCTCCATTTTCTTCAGGAAGGAGTATTTTAGTAATAATTTGTGTTTGGAACTCTGTATTTTGGTATGGCCAAGGGGCAATCCATAAACTAAACTAAACTGACTATATTTAAAGGAACGAAAGAAACAAAATATTTTTTTCTTGATTAACAAAGGAAGAAATAGGGTCTAAAAAAACCCAACATGAAAAAAATGAAAAATAAAACATATTTTTTTTTAATTTATCAATCCAATTTTCAGAATATAGCCCTTGGGAAGCTACACAGATACAATGATACTCTTAAGTCAACAGGTATTTCTTAAAATTATGTTTAGGGCAGAAAATATTAGTAATGATTAAAAATAATCCCCTATTGAGGCTTGAAATTTGGGGCTTGGACAATCTACACTGCCTGCAGTCCAATCTAAGCATAGTACACAAAATTGTCTGCTGTGATGTCTTGCCTTTCAATGATTTCTTCAGCTTATTTCATCATAATACACGGGCAAACAATCGATACAAACTCAAGGTAAACTGCTTTAAACTCGATTGAAGAAAATATGACTTCAGCAACAGAGTGGTCATTGCCTGAAATGGTCTACCTGACTCTGTGGTTACAGCCTTAAACCCTCACAGCTTCAATCTCAAACTATCTACCATGGGCCTCACCCCATTCTTAAGAGGTACTTAAAGGGAATGTGCATAAGCGTACCAGCATGCCAATTGTCCACTTACTGTCCTCATTTACCTGTCTTTACTTCCTTCGTTCATTTGTATGTTCATACCTACATATGTTATCCTGTACTTGTTGACAAATAAATAAAAATAAATAAATAAACAGTAGTAGCATGTCCTTAGCCAAGTTCCCAACAATAAGGCATGTTTTATCATTTAGTGTTAAATATATTTTATTTAGTTATTGGCTACAATGATTTACACCTTGTTTTTTATACTCAGATCAATTTGTTAGTGCTCAATAAATACTTGCATTGGTGCCAGGGCTGCTTCTCTAAAGAGAACGTAAATAATGGAATCCTAGCTCAACTACCAACTCAGCTATTAAAGGCAGATCTCAAAAACTTTAAAAAGTAAAGTCAGATATCAAAATAGTCATGTATATTTTCTCCTTTTTTATGTTCTCTTTCATCTTGTAGAAAATTTGCATTTAAATGTCAATGTCCAGTGAAAGATCCAGAGCATCATGTGGATGATTTCGTATGATGCATATTGCCTGCATTGCATGCAACAGTAACATTCTTCCTTTCTCTTAAAAGCAAGTTACCATAAAAGGCTTTCTGGAATCAACCCAAACCACCTTCAGTCCTCATGTGCTCAGATATATTCATTTAAATTGAACACTGGATGATGTCCCAATATTGTATTGGGTGATATTTTCCCTGCTAAACATTTTGATTCTCTCTCTATCTTATGGCCTTAGATCCACAATATTATACACACAATATTACACACAGAGAAAGAGACCTAAAACCTACTGATATAAATAAAAGCAGAAACAACAATAAATTACAGCATCATCATCCTAGCCTGAGGAAGGACATCATAGGTGGACAAAACTGCCAATTCCAGTCCAAATATCTGGCTAGCAGTGCTATGTACCATATTTTTTTCTTTGAACAAACATGTAATCCAGGGATGTCAAACTCGTGGCATTATGTGACATATCAGGACTTTTTCCCCTTCGCTAAACCGGGCATGGGCATGAGCCATGCCTGACGCATCCAGCCTACACAGGCTGAGAGTTTGACAGCCCTGCTGTAATCCCTTGTATAGGCTTGAAGTCAAGGGAACTAAAAGGGAACTGAGTATTTACTGTCTGGATGCCCTTTCTGACACCTATGTGGTACTCACAGCAGATCTTTTCTCTTTGCACCCCCAGAGAGAGAAATATGTCAGTACCTAGGATTGAACTCACAGCCTCCTGATTGTATAGCAAGAGCTCCACCTATTGGCCACTAAGTCACTTGTGCAATGTACCATAATAAAATGCTTATAATGTAATGTAGTAATAATAATGTAATATAGTGCTAATAATAATAATAATAATAATGTAAAATACTCCCTATACTAATGTAACTGATATTAATTATAACTATCTGTTAATTCATAATAATGAAAATTGAGCCCTTAATGAAAATTGAAATCAAGTGGCTTTGATTTGAACATTTATGCAGGAAAGGGAAAAAGGGGAAACCTGGACTCCTATGATTGTCAACCATCAAGAGAAATTACCTATAACAGAATGGAGGAACTTGTGGTTTGCCAGACATTTGCTGAGCTATCAAATCCAGTTTTCTTCTTTGCCAGCTCTGCTGCCTGAGGCTGTTGGCAATTATAGTTCAGCAATGCCTATGCATTTTTTTTCCATGCCTGGCTTACACAAAGTATCTTAATAAAAAGCAGTCAAGAAGAATTAAGCACATCCTTTTTTTTAATTTATTTTGACTGAAAGGGGTAGGGGGGGGTTAATGTCAAAGCTATCAGTCTTATGTTGCAACAATCCAGATAACCATTAGGTGACAGCAAAAAGTTTGATATTTCTGGATTTCTTTGCTTCCATCTGTTGCTCATCCTAATTTGTGTAATTCAGATTTGGTAATTAGCCTTTCTGAAAGCAAACAACAGCTTGGTGTGATGTGTAAACCCAACCACTAATACTCCTTCCATATATTTAGCAAATAAGGATCTGCTTAGATACCATATTTCAGTATAATGAACTTGTATTGCATTATTGCCTGCATTTCTTACATCTTTTCATTTTTTAAAAAAATCAGTGACTTTTTGAGGTTTGTTTGTTTTTTAAATTTATATTCTGCTGTTTATTAATTTTATTGTTAACACAGGGAAATGTTGTCACATGTCCCTGTTTTAAAGAGTCCATGATATTTGAAATATATTCTAGAAAACCGGGCAGAAATTTACATATGGAGAAATGTTGCAGAAAAGTAGTATCACATATACATTACTGCCATAAATTTAAAGAACATCTTGACTTCTAAAATAAGCCGGTTCCATTGATACATCATTACCACAGGTCAAGTGTGACATCCCAAGAACGCTTTGTCTTTGCTAAGATAAATGAACATACTTCTCCAAATTGTTGGCTACCTCAAATTATTGTAATAATCTGATGCATGTTATAGTAAATCAGTGTCATTGATAATACTCTATAAATATGAAATAAAGAGCTTATATTGCATTACTAAAGGCACACACCCTGTAGAAATGGGCCGATGGCTAAGGAATCTTGTGTTGTAATATATGAAAGGTTTGTTGTTATGTGAAGAAGAAGAAATGTCACATCATAAATTCAATCATAATTTCAATACTTTTTTTTTTCTTGTTCCTTCAAGTCAGTGTTGAATCTTGGCAAGCATCTGGACAAGTCCCAGCAATTTTCTTGGCATAACTTCAGAATTGGTTTGATCTTGGGCTGAGACAAAATGACTGACCCCACCAGGTTTGTGCCTAAGGCAGAATTAGAAGTCACAGTTTCCTGTTGCCTGAACCACCACACCAGACTGACTCTCTAAGATAGTTACTGCTGCATTATTTGCTTCCCCCCCCCCACTGATTTAGAGCCACAAGATACAACTTAAAGCAAACTCCATAAACACCTTTACTCCTTCCACCTGAGCATTTTCAACACGTTTACAAGGTTTCAGATTTAATAGCAAGATTTTCAATTTTCAATTAAACTTAATTTAAAAGACATCTAGGGAAATATCTGACTTTTTTTTCCTTCTCTTTGGATGCAGTCTCTTTCTATTAAAACTAATTCCACTTGTTGACTTCAGTAGCCCTTTGTACTTTACAGTGACTTTCAACTGCTTGTACCTGTATAGGCAGCTATCAAGGAAAGAAATCACTCTGGAAAGGTACTGAAAGAAAGTTTTAAACAGGAATGTAATTTTCTTTAAATAAGGTGATGTAATGCCCAAGTTAATATATTGGGTTGGGTTTCTTTTATCATAAGGAATGCTGGCTTGAGCATCATTTGTCTTAAGTAGATGTGGTAAGTTGTATCTCTCATAATCACATGTCTTCTAAATCAAGATTACCAACCAAATTTGCAATGGAAGTAATCTATGGACTGCAAATTACAAATTAACTTGGACTCTGTAGGAAAAACTCAGTGGAAACAACTATTGAAGTGATATTGCACTACAGCCAGAAATCTCACTTTCTGTGAGGTGGATAGCCATATAAATTTGATTAATAAAATGAAATGAATAAAAACAAACATGGATGTAGAGAATTCATCCCATTAAGAGGGTTGAGTAGCTTCTCCCTTCATCATCCATATGAAAAGAATTATTGCAATAGGAAAGCGTTCTCATTTAAAGCTCTATAGCTGGTCTTGTATTTGGTATTAAATCCACGTACTTGTATTTTTTAAAGCATTACAAACTAAAAACATCAAGTAGTTAAATAATTTTAATATCATTTTTAGCTTATTGGTCATTAGTAAGTTTATTTTCCTCATTTCATGCAAGATTTAACAATTAGAAGAGTTTGAATCATTACATTTGAGGTACAAAATTGTAGCTTTTAGTACTATATTTAGGAGATCAATCTTTGACCTTTGAATAGGTTCACAGACCTATTGAAACACTGAATAAAATGTAATTGCTTTTACAGTGATACAGATGACACATGTAATTAATTAATCCATTATTATCTATAGTTTAATAAGCTAGTATAGTGTAGAAGGCAGTATGTATTAATGCATAAACAAGAATAGTTGAGTACATAAATTAGATATGTGGTTTAACACAAAAAAGTTTAATTGTATAAGCCAGTGTTATGGAAAAGGATGAGAGCAGAATGACCTTAATTCTTAAGGGAACTGTTTTGTTTGTATAGATTTAAGATCTGTGAAGAAAGTTATATTCACAGACACTCCCCCACCCCGAGTGTCATCTCTCTTGTATAGTAGAACAATGGCTCTTCTTGGACAAGATAGCCCTTCATTTTGGTTTCAGGTGAAGAACTGGCTATTTGTGATGACCCAGGATGGCAAGCCAGCCAAATAATAAGTAGAGGTCCCTTTTTTAGCTTCAACTTTTCCCCCAATGTCCCAGTTACCTTCCAGTCTGGAGAAAAACTCTTCCAGGAACCTGCAACCACCTTTGGCTGCAGATATTCCAATCTAAAATGGTGTAAGCAGAAAACTTTAAACTATAAATCCAACAAAGCAGGGCAAGATAAGGAGTTCCAGAAATGAAGTAACACAGCAGTATATCCAATCAGTTGGGAGGATGCCAGGAACTAAGATAACAGCAGCCAAACGCCCTTCTCAACTGGTTCTCCTTTAAACTCCCTCCCCGGGTTTGCCTTGTGAAGAGAATCAGGGCCCTTTCCTCCTTCGTAAACCATGCAACCCATTTTGCTCTCTTCTTCATTCTTCCCTGTGTGGCCTAGGATGAAGAGGGGGTGGGACTTGGTCTTCCTCTGAACCCACTCTCCCTTGTTCTACCTCTTCCCTGCTCTGCCCAGCCTGACTTTGCCCTTTCCCAGTTTCCTCCACAGACAACCCTCCCACTCCCTGATGGCTGTTTGTCTTCCTCCTTGGATTCAGTCTCCGACAGGGACATGACACTATTCTTTCTAGCTTTACCAATGTCCATTACTTGGTCTTGCCCATTGAATTGATCTTTTGATGGTACTCTTCTCTAACTGCCTGGTTGGTAATTTCTGCTGACTGTATTTTTTTCTTCAGATCTACTGGCAACAAAGCAAGTTATAAATGCTTCAATAAATAAAATCAGGCAGACTTTAAAACAAACACAAACAGAATAAGAAACTAAATATGTAATGGCACTTCAGTGCATTAACATCAAAATAATTTTTTTCAAGGTGTTCATTTTTTTCATGTGTGTGGCATATAAATATGTAGGCATCCAAATAAAAAAGTTTAAAATAAGGAATATTGATTTGTGTGTTGAGTCAAGTTATTTAACTAATAAGTGGCATTAGCTCGAGATTGCTGAAAAATTGGATCTGGCTATGGTAGTTAGCCTCTAGATTGAAAAAGTCATTTGTCACTGAGTTCTGAGATATCCAAAAATATATTTTTAAACAAGCTATTGAAGTATTTTATTTTAATTTAGTTTTATGCGAGCTATTATACTGTACCTTTCATGCAAGCTGGTGCAAATATTTTCTCAGATCACTGAGAAGGTCTATAGTATATTTAGATCTAGAAATAGATAATATGATAATATGTTTAAAATATGAACACTGTCAAAATGAATAAATAAACAAATTTAGGAATAAGCATCAGAGCTTCACCATCAAATGTTTCTTTCTGCAAAGCAAAAAAAAAAAAAAATCAAGCAGAAAATGGGCTAAGTTGTTAATTAGAAAAGTCAGAGCAAATACAATTCATCTGAAATTAAAGAAGCATTGTTTTTTTTAATTTTAGATAAAACTGTTTTAAATCATTTAAACAATTTTCACGGTGTCATTGTGAAAATTTACCTCCATCTTTACCTTACACATAGTTCACTGTCTCTGACCTTAAGAAGCATGAAAATTATAAATTAAAAAATAAAGCTGGATTAAAGCAATGAAAGAACCTTGATAGTAGGTTTTTTTTTAATTTAGAGCACTATTCTCTGATGACTAAATTCTTCTTCCTTGGTAGATCATTTCATAATTCTCCATTATCCTAAATTTTGCTAAAATGAGTCTGTCACACATTAAACTTCCATTAAGTAAGTTTTTCACAGTCCTCTGAAACACAATGAAAGTAAAAGCTGGACATATATTAGGAGAATAGATTATTAAGAATGTAACAATTATTGTTCATCATTAGTAATTAGTAATCAGCCCCAATTCAAGAATATGGAATATAAAGCCACCATCTTGGAGTCTAATATTAATAGAATCGATAAATAGCTCTCATCATCCTCAGCCATTCAGTCATGTCTGACCCTTGGCCACTCCGTGCCACTCTGTCTCATATGACCTCAATCAAAAAGACCTGGTGACCTACTCCAATTTTCCCTGCCCCAAAACTTTATGGATCAAAAGATAAATAGCTCTACCTTTGGATAAAGAACCTATCTCCTAGAATTTTGAATGTAGCTTACAAAAATTGTGACAGATTTAGCATAAGAAATTCAGGTGATAAATATAGTAACCTCTAACTAAGAATAGAATAACAGAGTTGGAAGGGACCTTGGAGGTCTTCTAGTCCAGCCCCCTGTCTAGGAAGGAAACCCTACACCACTTCAGGCATATGGTTATCCAACATCTTTTTAAAAACTTCAGTGTTGGTGCATTCACAACTTCTGGAGGCAAGTTGTTCCACTGATTAATTGTTCTAATTGTCAGGAAATTTGTCCTTAGTTCTAAGTTGCTTCTCTCCTTGATCTTCGCTTCTTGAATTTTTCAAAAACAATACCCTCCAGAAGATTTGCATTACAACAGTTTTTCTTCAACTGATCATCATTTGGAAAGCAGCTGAAGCCCATTCTTGCTCTGCAGCAGTGTTTCTCAACCTCTGCAAGTTTAAGACATATGGACTTCAGTTCCCAGAATTCCACAGCGAACATGCCAGCTGGGGAATTCTGGGAGTTGAAGCTCACATATCTTAAAGTTGTGGCAGTTGAGAAGCACTGCTCAATGGAAGATAGGAAGTGGGCTACTTTAGATTCAAGTAGAGTGGATAATTTGGATATTAATAACTCAATGACAGAATAGAATAACATTAAGGTAATAGCAATATGCCCAGAAGGAAAACCCTGGGTCAGGTGACAGTGTTGGCTCCAAAAAATGATTTGTAGAAAAACACTGGCAAAATCATTTCCAAAACAACTATGTTGATGCAAACTAACTGAACCTCCCTGAATCTTCAGAGAATGAGGATGAACATCAATCTGAAAATCAGATTCTTTCCCTTAACATGTCAGAAAGCCCTTGAGAGTTAATGAGAAAAGATAGAGCCAACCTGATGAACAAAGATGTACTAGAGCCATATTTCCTTTACAGTATAAACATAAAGAAAATAAAAACATATAGGAAAACTAGCAAAGTGGGGAGAGGGTGACTGTTGGGTTATTTTATTCTATTTAGTAAGACATATTTAAAACTTTGCAGTCAGGGTCTGAAGTAGGATACAGTAATACTTGATGCATTATGCATGGTTGAACTCACCAAAAGAAAACTAACATGGGCAGGAAATAAATTAAATAAGGATGAATAGAGACATGAAAAACATTTTCCATGCAAGCTTAGTGCAGAATATTCTTAAACCAAGGCAATTAGTGTGTTCTTTAAACATGCTTATCTTAAATGGAGGCATTTCATTTTGAAATTACCAGCTACCTAGGATAAAAATGGATTTTTAAAATAAGGAGAGAGGGTAATATATCCAAGCCTATTATCCAGAAAGAGAGACTAATTTATTTTTCCTTAATTAATCATCTGCATTTCCTCCCTTCTATTTAGCTTTATTCCCTAAACTGTAAATTACACTTGCATAATCGAAGAAATATTTCAAGTTAAATGTCCTTATGAGAAAGCCTTCATTTTACAATTACTTGTGCATGCCTCTGTATTTAAGAGTTTTATTTACTTGTGAGTAAACTTTTAGGTTCATAATGTAAACAGACCTCAATAAGAAAGCCCACACAACCTATTTTCTATTTTGCCCTTCAATTTTCAAATCCTTGCAAATTGGGAAAAGAATTCTAGGTTGTTTTTGAAATCATAAGTCTTTACTGAAGTAAATACATCCTTTTTTTCTCTTGTCATTCATTGTGGTTGCTTCTACTTTTATTTATTTTCAAAATATCTACTTTGAAGAACCAGTGGCATAGGAGACTCAGGAGCTGAAGAATAAATTTAAGGACAGATTATCATGGGGATAAATCTATCATATTATCAGTAAAAGTCAACAATGATTTAATGACATACAATCAATCAATCAAATGTTCTATAGAAACTTAGTATTATATTTCTTAGTATTAGCATTTCTTGTTCCAGTTTTCTTCTTATCAGAGATTCTGTGGATTATAATTAACTAAAGCCACCAGTGACCTGAGTCTGGGTCCTAATCCTAATCTAACAAGTAAATAATTGTACCACTCTAAATTCACTTTACATCTTCATAATCCTATTGATCCCTCAAGTATGTCTCATATTTGTCTTTAGTTTTTCTGCCTTTATAATTAATCTGAGACATAAAGGAGGATTAAATTATTTATTCAGAGGACAAAAATGTGCTCATTGATATGATTTTAGATTTTTTGGCAAAGGATTGGAGTTCAGGCTGAAAAAAAAATCAATTAGTCTTTCCCATAAATTATCTTTTTCTGCCTGGCAACTTTATATCATTTGTAATATTTTTTAAAAATGCCCATTTTTTTTAATACTGGCCAATTTCTTTAGACATTTTCCCGTTGTTATTTCTAAAGAACCCTGTTCAGTAGCTATTAATATGATTATTTAAATAGCAGGAACCAATTTTCCAGAGATGCCTAGAAAAGTAAGAAGATTATTCTTTTTAAGATAATGGAGAGATTTTGCCTATACAATAATTACAGCAGAGCAGTCAAGCATTATATTTTTAGAAGTTCTGTGTACATCACAAAGAAACATTTATTTTTTTCTGCTCCATGTAACACATCTTTTATAAATCACTGTTGTTTTAATTAACTTTACACCTGTTCCTTTATTATAACTATAGTTATTTCTTTTTCTACTACTCTACTATACCATTACAAGGCACTACTGCAGAGTAGTTCTGAACTGCTTGCATGTACACCATCTTTTCTCCTCTTATTAAAGCAATTTTATATTCACTATATTTCAGTCTTTCAAGTATGTGCATTTTTTAACTGGATACTGCTGACAGATATTTTTACAATGCACATGAAATCATTAGACATTTGCTTCAGGAAATAGTTGACAAAACATAAACCATTTTGGCAGGGATGGCTATCACAAAAGCTCAACTGATGGAGGCTTAGTTAATTCTGTACAATCCCCTGTACTCATTCATTTTACTCAGCGTGAATCCAATTAGTCCATTATAGCATAAGAGCTATTTAATACTCTTATGGTTCTGTTAAAGCTACGGTCTGTGGTTCAATGTGAGCAGCATGTTTTATATTAAAATTTTGTCAACTTTGAAAGCAGTATATGTAATGTTTGGTCTATAATAAAAATTAGTTGTTTTGAAAGAGAAAAAAATTATCCTGGCCATGGTGGGAGTTAACTATTCCACGGGGGGGGGGGGGGGGGGGGGGGGGGGG
>NW_020769356.1:2541299-2562482 GCF_900518735.1 Pseudonaja textilis
GTAGTGGTGAAATTATTACATCATGAAAAAATTGAGGGGCGGAGTGTGGGGGGGGGGGGGGGGAGAGAGAATGAAATTTGAACATTTACAGTTCAGTAAGTATAATCTAAATTCAGCAGCTTAATTTTTTCATGATGTAATAATTTCACATTTTATATTTGTTGCCTATAAACCTCTAAACTGAAAACTCTTACATCAGTGAAAAGTCAATACATCATTTAAGAAAAATTAAACAAGTAAATAAATGAAATGTATTTTTACAACATATGCTCATTCTACTGATAGCTAGCCCTAAAACATGCGAAGTGAAAAATATGGGAACCTGATGAAAATCTCAGATAAAGGCTTCTGGACTACACACAAACAAATCCCCAAACATATTTACCTGAATTGAGCATTCATAGACAACACAAAAATGCACAGTAGACAAAAACTGGATTCAGATTCAAAATGCCAATCAAAATTCCTCCATTGGAATGAAATCTTAGTTATCCTCACCATCATCAGAATGGCTTCTCACTAAGTCGTTATTTCCTTCATCTCCTTGGGATTGGCTAAAAAAGGCCTCGTCAACCTCAGTATCATACGAATACTAATTTTTACCCAACTTCAGGATGATTTGTATTGGGGTATGTGTGTATTTGTGTATGTTCATCTAAAGATTACAAGGAAGGAACTAAAATGGGATGGAACAGCAAACTCATCATTTTGTGATAGGAAACTACCAGAAAAGAACAAAGTCTCTGCATTACATCCTACAACACCTTGAATTTCCAAATACCTACGCAAGGGTCCTCTTTGTAGACTTCAGTTCAGCATTCAATACCATCATTCCAGACACACTTCTAAGTAAATTAAACCAACTAGCGGTACCTGAACACACTTGTAAGTGGATCATAAGCTTCCTAACAGACAGGAAACAGCAGATGAAGCTAGGCAGAATCACATCCGTTACCTGCACAATCAGCACAGGGGCCCCCAAGGTTGTGTGCTATCTCCACTTCTCTTCTCCCTATATACCAATGACTGAATCTCAAATGATCCGTCTGTTAAAATACTGAAGTTTGCTGATGACACAACAGTGATTTGTTTCATTCAAGACAGCAATGAATCTGCACACAGACAGGAGGTTATACAACTTGCCTCGTGGTGTAACCAGAATAATCTGGAACTGAACACACTCAAAACCATATAAATAGTGGTAGACTTTAGAAGAAACCCTCCTATACTACCACCTCTTACAATACTAGACAACACAGTATCAATAGTAGAGACCTTCAAATTTCTAGGTTCTACTATATCACATGACCTAAAATGAACACCTAACATCAAAAACATCATCAAAAAGCACAACAAAGAATGTTCTTTCTGCGCCAACTCAGAAAGCTCAAACTGCCCAAGGAACTGCTGATACAGTTCAACAGAGGAATTATTGAGTCTATCATCTGCACCTCTATAACTGTCCGGTTTGGTTCTGCAACCCAACAGGACAGACACAGACTTCAGAGGATAATTAGGACTGCAGAAAAAAACAGTTACTACCTACCTGCCTTCAATCGAGGACCTGTATACTGCACGAGTCAAAAAGAGGGCTGTGAAAATATTTACAGACCCCAGGGCACATCCCAGACATAAACTGTTTCAATTCCTTCCCTCAAAACAAGAGCACTGCACACCAGAACAACTAGACACAAGAACAGTTTTTTCCCAAAAGTCATCTCTCTGCTAAACAAATAATTCCCTCAACACTGTTCATCTATTTACAAAGTGTACACTACTATTACTGTTAATCTTCTCACCACTCCTTATCACCCAACCCCTCTCACTTGATTGTTTCCTAGTATGATTTGATTGTTGATTGTATCCTATGACTATCATTAAGTGTTGTACGTTATGATTCTTGATTCTTAACGAATGTACCCTTTCTTTATGTATATTTACACCAAGACCAATTCCTTGTGGGTCCAATCACACTTGGCCAATAAAGTATTCTATTCTATTCTATTCTATTCTATTCTATTCTATTCTAACAACAGACACCAAACACCACTCTTAAAAGATAGCCCAGAACGATCATCTTATCAAATCAAAAGAATTGAGAAGACTATGAGAATCAGTGGAGTTACTTTCCAGTGTAACTTCACTAGTATTACTGAGCATTACACCACACAATACATAGCGATCTTCTCAGGAGTTACAAGTTGCTTTTTATTTTCTCAAGAGTAAGTATATAGGAATCCAATTATTATGGAGACCCTTGTGCAAAAGATGGACCAAAACCAATCTTTTTTCCAATTCTTTTGTTTAAAGTTATTCCAGCACAAGTATATGATATATATTACATATATTTAATCATTTAATAAAGCTGTCATACAATAGTGTTAAATAGCTGTAGCTCGGGTGAAGGATGAGGGTGAAGGTTCATTCTCCAAGTTTGTGGGTTAGGTTGCTTTCCAAACGTTTCATTACCAGGCTAGGTAACATCTTCAGCAGAGTTTAGGGTGAAGGTAATCTCCATTGGAGATGTTTCCTAGCCACAAGAAATACAACAATCATTAATCATACCACAATCAGGAAATGAGATACCTCACACACTGAGGTGGACTAGGGCCCTCAGTCTAAAACCAGATCTTTATGGCCTTGCAAAATGACAGCAGAGTTGAGGACAGCCTAATCTGTGGAGGGAGATTATTCCAGAGCATGTATGCTATGGCCAAAAAGGTTGATCTTCTTGGTCCCACCAACTGCCATTCCTTAGCCAATGGGACTTGGAACACACCAGCCAAATTGAACCGGCTGGTAGAAATAATTGGACTGAGACTGTCCCTTAGGACAAGACATGAAGGGCTTTCAAAGTGACAACTGGCACCTTTAATTGCACCTGAAGTACACTGGCAATCAAGCAATACAGCTCACAAAGTTGTGATGTCACATGTGATGAATAACTGATATTCCATACTACCCATGTTCAGTACCAGCTAAAGCTTCTAAATGCTCTTCAAGCAGGAATCCATGTTGAAGGCCTTGCAGTAGTCCAGATAAGAAGGCATGAGGGCATAAGTGACAGTGAGCAGCATTTCCTGGTCGAGGAATGGTTGCAACTGGTTCACAACCTGAAGGTGTACAAAGGTCCTCCTAGCCATAACAGGTTGCCCTCTGAAATAGTCATTTAATGAAAAGGCCTATATGATTAACTGCACACAATCTAAACCATGGAAAATGCTCTATTGAATCTCCTTCTCTATTTGTGATCTGCATATTTATCCAGACACAATATAGAATATGTTATCTTTCAAAACAATGGCACCTCAAAGCAGTGTACAATAATAACAGAAATTCAAATTCTTCAAAGCCTCTTAAAATAAAGTTCAAAGTCCTTAATATTTCTCAGATCCACATTAAACCCAGTTGCTAAGTGGTAAGCCATGGCATGCAATCTGTTATGTCTTTGGGACTGGTTGGAGTCCCCAATCAGGTCCGCTGTTTGAGCGGGAGCACCAGCCGCTCCCATTGGCTGGCACCGTTTGACAGCTGGCTATAAAAGGCGGCTGTCGAGCAGTGCCAGCCCCGTTGCCGCCAGCTACCCTGCCTAGTTAGGAGGCAGACGCGGCAACCCTTTATTCATTGCAATAAAGCCTTTTTACGTTTCACTCTGGCTCAGCCTCGTTCCTCCGCCGCTCCACAACACTGGCGACGAGGGCGGGATGCAATCGAAGGCTGCCAGACGTGCAATTCAGAGGAGCTGTGGTCACTGAGAGCGAAGCCACGGGCGCTGAAGCCGCAGCCGCCGATGCTCACAAAGAGCGCGAAATTCAAAAAAGCCTCCATAGCTTTTGAGCTGTAGTCACTAAGAGCGAAGCCACGGGCGCTGAAGCCGCAGCCGCCGGCGCTCACAAAGGGCGCGAAATTCAAAAAGCCTCCGTAGCCGGAGAGACAGACACCGCCTGATAAGCACAGCCGCTAGCGCTCTTCTAAGAGCGCGAATTTTGAATCACGACTGAAGGGGACGAACCCTGCCGCTTCAAAAAATGAATGCCAATCCGACATTCCCACCATTCAAGCCAGCCGAGGAAACGTGGGACTCATACAAAAATCGTTTCAGCTACTTCCTCGATGCCATCGGTTTAGCAGATGCTGCTGAACACAGGAAAAAATCCTACTTCCTCAGCTACTGTGGGGCTGCGGTTTTTGACACCGCTACAGCACTAGTCGCCCCTCGCGCTATCAGGAGCATACCTTGGGATGAACTCCAAGAGATCCTCTCCAACCACTACTCACCTAAGCCATCCCAGATAGCCAGGAGATATGCTTTCAGAACTAGAAGGCAGGCTGAGGGAGAGTCAATTAACGAGTATATGGCTGCTCTGAGGACAGCTGCCTTACAGTGTGGTTTCAGAGACTACCTAGAAGACATGTTATTAGACCAGATCGTCTGTGGGGTTAGAGACCTTAGGCTTCAAAGACGTTTGCTAGCAAAAAAGGACTTAAACCTAGCTTTAGCCGTGGAGGAAGCCCAAGCTGCTGAGCTCTCTGCCCTATCAGCAGCTGAAATTCAAGGAACTCCTTTAAAACCCAGCAGTTCCACTATTCATTCAGAGGAAGTTTCCCTTGAAGAAGACCCCATAGACTCAACAGACATTAACCACCTTAAGCAACAAAAACCTTCACAGGTAGGAGCAGGGCAGAGAAACAACTTCGCCCCCAAGCAACCTCCCATTTGCCTAGCTTGCGGGGGCTCCCACTCTAGGGCATCCTGCAGGTTTAAGAACGCCATCTGCCTGAATTGTCAAAAGAAAGGCCACCTCGCTAGAATCTGCCAAGCAGGGCGAACCTTTCCTCAAAGACCTCCACCACCTACTAATTTTCAAAGGCAAGTGGATACCTGCTACCACGCTAACCAAACTTCCCAGACTCCTAATAAAATCAGTATTTCTGTTTCTTTAGAAGGTAAGCCCTGCAGGATGGAAGTAGACACGGGATCTGCACTTTCAATCATCTCCTGGGAAACCCTAAAGAAGATTCATCCCAGATTTGTGAAGAAGAAGCTGCAGAGATGCCACCTGACACTGCGGGACTACCAGGGCAAGAACATCCCTGTCCTCGGGAAAGGCAAGTTTTTAGTTCAGTTCCAAGCCTTTAAAGGCCATTTGCCTTTGGTGGTTGTTAATGGTGCCCTCCCCACTCTGTTGGGGCTAGATTGGTTCCCCTCCCTCGGCCTTAGTGTAACTGGGATCCATGCTGTCTCAACTTCTGACGTAGACGCCCTATTCTCAGATTACTCTGATGTTTTTAGCAGCGAGCTGGGCTGTTATTCTGGCACCCCCATCTCCTTCTCTGTGGACCCCCAGGCAATTCCTCTTCGCCTTAAGCCACGCAGGGTGCCTTTCGCCATCCGTCCCAAGTTAGATTTAGAATTAGATAAGTTACTAAAGCAAGGGGTGTTAGAACCAACTGACTTTGCCAAATGGGAGACCCCCATAGTCACCCCACTCAAGAAAGATGGCACTTTAAGGATCTGCGCAGACTATAAAACCACCCTCAACCGTTATCTGCAGGTCAGTGCCTACCCGGTCCCTGTTATTCAACACCTGTTACACACCTTCGAACCCGGCACCATTTTTGCCAAATTAGACATGTCCCAGGCATACCAACAGTTCCCTGTTGATGATCAGACAGCTGAATTACAAACCATAGTCACACATAGAGGGGCATTCAAGTGCAAACGCCTCCAATTCGGTGTTAGTGTAGCCCCGGGTATATTCCAATCACTCATGGAAAGGATTCTCCAAGGTCTCCCAGGGGTTGTCCCTTATTTCGATGACATCTTAGTCTCAGCAGTTGACAGACCTCAGCTCATACAAAGGGTCAGAGCAGTCCTAGAGAAGTTTAGGCAGCATGGCCTCAAACTTAAAAGGGAGAAGTGCGCCATCGCCACTAGGCAAGTGGACTTTCTGGGATATAGGATAGATGCCTCTGGCATTCACCCAATCGAATCCAAAGTAAAGGCTATCCATGAGGCGCCTACACCAACTAACAAGACGGAGCTCCAAGCCTTTCTGGGGCTACTAAACTTTTACACTTCATTTCTCCCGCACAAAGCATCTATTGCTGAACCCTTACACAGACTGTTAGACAAAGAATCCCCCTGGCATTGGGGACCCAAGGAAGCCCATGCCTTCAAGGCAGTCAAATCCTTACTCACATCTGATGCAGTTTTAATCCAATATGATCAACGACTTTCCCTGGTCCTAGCTGCTGATTCATCCCCCTTTGGGATTGGGGCTGTTCTGAGCCACAGGCTTCCCAATGGTTCCGAGGCACCAATTGCTTTCTTCTCTAGGACCTTCTCTACTGCAGAAAGGAACTACAGCCAAATAGATAAGGAGGCCTTGGCTGCAGTAGCTGCAGTAAAAAAGTTTCATGAATTTTTGTTTGGGCACCATTTTGAACTTATAACTGACCATAAACCACTCCTGGGGCTGTTATCAGGGGATAAGCAAACCCTGCAGGTACTATCACCTAGAATGACCAGGTGGACTTTGTTCCTGGCCGCTTATTCATTCAAGTTGGTGCATCGCCCGGGAAAAAACTTGAGTCACGCCGATGCCCTTAGTCGCTGCCCCCTACCAGTCCCAGTCGAAGACCCAGCACCTGTTCATGCCATTTTTGAAGTTAATGAACTTAAATTGCCGGTTACAGCCGAGGACATTGCTGCGCACTCAAAAAAAGACAGAATAATTGCCCAAGTTATGGACTGGGTGGGAAGGGGGTGGCCGGAAACGCAATACACTGCTGACTTTGCTCCTTTCAAAACCCGTAAGCAGGAATTGTCGAAACTACAAGGATGTCTGTTGTGGGGGACAAGGGTAGTCATCCCAGCCACTCTTCGTGTACCCATCCTGAAGGTACTTCACGAGGGCCACCCGGGCATCGTAAGGATGAAGGCTCTGGCCCGCAGCTACGTTTGGTGGCCCGGCATGGATGCCCAAATCTCCAGCTGGGTAAGCTCATGCCAACCTTGCCAAGAAACCAGGGCTGCCCCACCAGCAGCTACGCCTACCAAGTGGGAGAGTGCTAGTGGTCCTTGGTCTCGCCTGCACATCGACCTGGCTGGACCAGTACATGGCAGGACCTTCTTGGTTGTAGTAGACTCTTACTCCAAATGGCCCTGCTACCCTCGACAACCACTCAAGCAATTGTTAAGGCTCTGACCCGCCTCTTCGTTACCCATGGGCTCCCTGACACGCTGGTGTCTGACAATGGCCCCCAGTTCACGTCGTGTGAGTTTAGCATGTACGTTGCCAACTTGGGCATCAGACACATCCTTACAGTCCTCTTTCACCCCGCTAGCAACAGGATGGCTGAGAGGGCAGTCAGGTCAGCAAAAGAGGCACTTGCCAGGTTTGGCCAGGAAAACTGGCACTCCAAACTGTCACATTACCTCCTGAGCCAACATACGACGCCATGCACCGCTACAAATAAATCCCCTGCTGAGCTCTTGATGGGGAGACGCCTTAGGACCACCCTGGACAGGTTGCACCCCCACTACTGCCCAGACACCCCTTTAGGATCTGACAGTTTGGTCAGGGACTTTGCCCTGCATGACCTGGTGTACGCCAGGAATTATGCAGGGGATCCTCTGTGGGTACCAGGTCAAGTTGTGTCAGTCACAGGTCCTAGATCCTACCGGGTCCTCCTGGAAGATGGACGCCTGTGGCGTAGACACGTGGACCAGCTCAGAAGGCGATGGAGAAGCACAACTGATACCAACCCAGCCCAACCTCCTAGCACCGAGGACTCCCTGCCGGTACCAGCCTACCCAGACGGAAGCTCCCTGCAGGATCCGATCTACCCCATCGACCAGGAGAGTTTGCTGGAGGGCCCGAGCTACCAACAAGGGACACCGAACCAACAGCCAAGCGAACCTGTCTGCCGGCCGGACCAAGCGACTCGCCAAGGTCAGCCCGAACAGGGGGACTTACCTAATTCACAGAGCACCACACTGGACCGAGCCCACTCCCCAACAACCTCCGAGACGATTCCTGGGGGCAAGGACTTGACGCCAGCCAGCAGCTTGCCCGGGTTGCGACATTCTTGCCGCCAGCGCAGACAACCAACTTACCTGAAGGACTACGCATGCTCCCAGCTGGGGGAAAGGAGTGTTATGTCTTTGGGACTGGTTGGAGTCCCCAATCAAGTCCGCTGTTTGAGCGGGAGCACCAGCCGCTCCCATTGGCTGGCACCGTTTGACAGCTGGCTATAAAAGGCGGCTGTCGAGCAGTGCCAGCCCCGTTGCCGCCAGCTACCCTGCCTAGTTAGGAGGCAGACACGGCAACCCTTTATTCATTGCAATAAAGCCCTTTTACGTTTCACTCTGGCTCAGCCTCGTTCCTCCGCCGCTCCACAATACAATCCATTTTACATGAACGTTACACTCACAAAGAAAATTCATGCATCATCAACTCTGGGTGTTCTCTTCAAATTCAATTCACCAGCCTCTTCAACCACCCACTCCAACTCAGGGGACATATGGCAAATTACTTTAACAGAACTTTCCTTTTAAAAAAACCATCAATTTCTGATGAGCTGTACAGAGAACTGGACAAGCTTATGTAATTTCTTATTAAATCTCATGATTTCATCTCCTTTTAATTACCAATTCTGGTACTGTTGGGGAACTGGATGTGGTTCAGAAGGAATCAAGACTCTACAGTTATGGATAAACCTTACCCAATTACTGAAGATTCAGTATAACACATGAAAGCATAGATATGTAGAGATCTATAATCTGATCAATATTTAGAGCACACATTTCACTTGCTAGTGAAAAAAAAGTCTTTTAATGCTTAGGATTTCACTGCAAACTGAAATGCATATAAAGTAATGTCACTGATAGGAATAGCATCTATTGAATTAAGCATATAGTATTAAACTACTATCAAGGCACACATCTATAATAGTGATCCCGGAGTCAATAGCATTATCCATCGTAAACAACTATTATTCAGTTGTTAACTATGTTTTAGCCTCTATAATCCATTCTACTCAAAAGAAAAAGAAACAGCAGTGGAAAAGCTGAATAAATACTAACCTGCTAACAGTCTATTATTGCCAATGTGGCATTAAGGTTTAGTTAATGAGTTTGTTAATTGCCATTGAATCAGAACAGAACAACAGAATTGGACGAGACCTTGGAGGTCATCTAATCCAACCTTCTGCACAAGCAGGAGACTGTACTATTTTGGATAAATGGCTGTGGATCATGTGATTCAGGATTCTGAAATTGTCATAAGTGTGAGGACTGGTCATAAGTCACTTTTTAAAGGGCCATCATAACTTCAAGTGGTTGCTACAGAAATGGTCGTAACTTGAGAACTACCAGTAGATGAAATTAAAAGCAAGGGGTTGGTTTAGTATGAGTTCAAAGTGTTCTATTTAAATTGTAAAATATGATATTGTAGATTATTGTCAACAATTGACACTCACTTCCCTCCCCCCCAGGCCCTTTTATAAATAAGATATTTTTACCACCTAAAAATTCTTCGTGTGTACTTGAAACAAAGATATATTATGTATTTAATTTATTTAATTAATTTATATCCCATCTTTTGTTGAGGAGCTTAAAATAGCATATGTAGCATCTCCCTTCTTCTATTTTTACCACAATATCCCTGAGAGTGGTTTGTATCAAAAAGAGAAGCCTAAAGAAGTGGCGTGTGTGTGTGTGTGTGCGTGCGCGCGCATGTGTGTATTTAAATAAGAAGAAAAAAAAGAAAAAAAATACAGCCAATGTCTTATGTTGGTCTTTTATTGTTTTAACCAAGATTATTTTTATGGGAATTATATGCATGAAATATAAGATCTGCTATGCATTCGGTTGATTGAGAAATATTTATTGAAATCTAAGGTCAAGTATGTAGGACCAGACTTGCATTGAGATGCTTCTTTATGAGTGGAGATAAAATAAAATGTATGAATGTGACAGTGGTAGGATTCAAAACTTGTTACTACCGTGGCTTGGTGGGCGTGGCAGGGGAAGGATACTGTAAAATCTCCAGTCAGAGGTGGTATTTGCCAGTTCTCAAAACTACTCAAAATTTCTGCTACCGGTTCTCCAGAACTGGTCAGAACCTGCTGAATACCACCTCTGGCACCGTGAGTTTTGCAGAAATAGACTCAAGTCTAAACATCAACATAAGGGATGCAGGGTTTCATCTATGTACAGTACATATAATTAAACATTAATTCTACCAGCATTTCCTTACTCGTTTTCCTAAATAAATGGAAATATTGCACAAGAAGTTCCATTTTCAACATACAAATATTCCTCCTGAATTTTGTACCTACTAAGTAGTTATGCTATCTCCCCTGATGTAGCAGATCGGGTTGAACGATGCCATTCTCAAGAAAACTGTGCAAAGGAAATGACTGTTGAAAAGGGGAGGGGAACCAGAAGCCCAGAATTTGGCATTTCCTGGTAATGTACTGCTTTTTCTGAAAAAAGCAATATTTTCTAATGACTATTTGTAGGGAATTGTTAATTATCCATAGCTGGCAGAACAGCAAAAAGAACATTAATTGAAAGATGTTTATTTTTAATTTCATTTAATTTTGTTTCACTTTTAATCTCCATGAGCTACATAAATAAATGTGGGAGTAAGAAAAGCCCAGGGTGATGTTGTTTGTGTTGGAGAGACAAAAAATATCAAGTGGAATAGAACGCACTGACTCTGGAAAATGTTCTGAGGGCAAGGCAACCTTTATAGAGAATAGTGTATGTATTATAGGCATATTTTCACTTCAGAAGCATTTTCATCTTAAGCTAAAATATCCTTCTTCCATAAAAGTTAAAACCTGGCCTTGGTTGTAAATAAATCAACTGGTCTAGAAAGGACTACATTTGAAAGGGTCTTCTTCTTTGGGATTTTTTTGTTTTGTTTTACTTCATGTCTGTTGCATTTTTGAAACACTAAGGCCAGAGGATAAGGAGTCAGGGCACTTTTTAGACTTTAAAAAATAAAATCAGTCCCAGTAAATTATACAAGCTATTTTATATTTTGCTTTTATTGATATATTTTTTCACTAAGGCAACAGCAACACTTAGGACTGTTGAGGTGGTTGATGATTCCTCCTCCCCCTCCAAAATGGAAGGTTCCTCCTCCCGCTTCCCCTCCTCCCCTTCCAAAATGGTAGGTTATTAGCTAATATTACTGAATCAGAAAACTAGATTTTTCTGCTTGGAAAAAAGAAAGAGAAGAAATTATTCCTCTTTTTTTGTTGTATTAAAAATGGGGAAAGGGGAATTCTACTGTAAATCCCAATAGCTGGGAAAAAAAATTATTTTAATGACCCTGTAATCCCTCACATCAGGATGGAGTCGGGGTGACTGAATGGAGCTGAGTGTTTACTGGCTGGTTCTGATACCTACGTGGAGTTTGCAGCAGATATTTTCTTTTTGTGCCCTGATAGAGAAACATCTGTCGCTGCCTAGGATTGAATTTACAGCTTCCTGACCATGAAGCAAGAACTTCACTTCTAAGCCACCATGTCCCTTCCAAAAGCTGAAACAATCAAGTAACCAAAATAAAGCTTTATTGTGGCTAAAAAGTATTGTGCAGTATATTTCTGAAAGTCTAAACCGCAGCCTTGCAATCTTAAGTATGCATGTTGCACTTTTGCTCAGTTTTAGATCTATCATTTTCAGAGCGTTGTTATCTTATCATGCACATTACATATTTTGACCTTAAGCAGATGAGGGAATTAGATTTTAATGTACAATTCCCATGGATGAAATAAACTCCTACAAATATATATTCCAATACTAGTTCAAAGAAATTTGTATGTTATAAATTCCTCCTTTTTCTATCCCTGCATAAATTCTCATTTTATTCTGGTTTTGGTTCATCATTATTGCATGTTTTAATGAGTTTCAAAATTGCTATCTAAAGGCTGCCCCTAATTTACTAGAAGTGTGAAATGGTAGCTGCTCTTTATTTCTTTTGAATTGATGGAAGTAGCTGTTTCTTAACCTTTATCAACAGCTTGACCCGCACAATTAAGTGAGTATGTGCACAAGCAGAAGGCTCATGAACATCACACTCCGGGAATGCTAACTTATCTTCTAGACATGATGCCTAGTGATTATCTTTTGATATTGGTGTTAAAAGAAGCTTATGTACACCTATGCACAGAGCTCCTTCATCATTCCAACCATACACTGCTTCAGAGAGAAAGACTGATTATAGTGGACAAGTAGTTCTTCAGAGATTATCCATCATTATTGCAGACAAGTATCTGAGGCATTCCTGGGCTGTTCAATGATTTAACCCAGCAAAAGAAATCAGTTGAAGCCTTCCTGAAAATCTGTATCTCCACCAATCATTTATCCCACATAGCTGAGCTTGGAAATTGTAGTAGATAAATACCTTTCTACTCAATGTCTCAGTATCAGGAGTCCAATGAAATATAGATTACATGCATTCCTTTATTTGTCTGCCTCATGCAGACAGTAAAGAATGCATGCTGAAGGAGACTCCATTAGTGACATCTGTACTGGACAGCTGGAGATGTTAAAGAGATAATTACCTCAGCATGGCATCATACTGAATAGTATTCTTGCAATATTGATTGATTGTGCTTAATGCATTCTTAATAACATTGAAAGCCACAGAAAGATGGACCACCTTATAACTTTGCTTAAATCCCAGCAATTATTCAAAATAACATCATGCACCATATTTTCCCTGGAAGGACAAGGCAGTTTATATCTATCTATCTATATCTATATCTATATCTATATCTATCTATCTATCTATCTATCTATCTATCTATCTATCTATCTATCTATCTATCGATCGATCGATCGATCTATTTGTTTCCTTAAGTTTTCACCAGTATTTATATGTATGGTGTTCAGCTTTGTTCCGATATTTTCCCACATCATTATAGTTGTGCTTTTAAAGCTGTAGCAACATTTCGACAGAATCTCATCTGCCATCATCAGGCTTCTGTATAGTGTTCGGCTGTGAGTCAGACTTTCACAGCCATTTCATGTTTCACGGCTGTAAAAGTCTGACTCACAGACAAACACAATACAGAAGCCAGATGATGGCAGATGAGATTCTGCCGAAATGTTGCTACAACTTTAAAAGCATAACTATAATGATGTGGGAAAATACCCGAACAAACTGAAATATATATATATATATATGTGTGTGTGTGTGTGTGTGTGTGTGTGTGTGTGTCAGATAACTTTTAGCAAATGATCATTTTTCTTTTATCACAGTCTCTATTTAATCAATAAAGCATAAAAATATAACCTGAATAAATTAATAACAACTTTTTTTTCTGCCCATATTATTGAATATCTGGGTAAAATTTCAGGCTTTTAAAGAGCTGCAAGAGGTCAATATTTTTTGGAAGATCAAAAAAAAAGAGATGGCACACACCTTGCCCCCCCTCCCTCATATTCAGTGGCTATTTTATGTTACAGAAGAGCTTCACCATTCTTTGGTGGCTAAAACTATGGCCAATGAATTAATTTTAGGGGAATTTATTTGGAGTCATTGGAGGAATGTGTGAAAGATATCAGGATAGATACAATGACATTTTGTCTCCCATTGGCTTTCCATTCTCATTCCTCTCTTAATCTATCTGACAAAACATAAACATAAATGAATTTACAGAGAAGCAAGTCATGAAGACTTCAACTCCCATTACCACCTCTACCTCTAATAAAGCCAAATTTTAAATGTGCTCACAAGGAAATAGACAAGAGAAGCATTTAAAATCCATCTCATAAGGAAAAACAATGCAACTTTGGAAAAGCCTATTACACTGAGAGATCAGTGCACTAAAGCACTAAGGCAACTGGTTGAAAGCTTCCTTCCTTCACCAGAGGTACCAGACATATGTCAATGCAAAGAATCTGAGAATGGCGGGAAATCTTTGTGAATTGGACTAAAGACCCAACAGGGACAAGATAATGTCCATCTTGGAATAATCGTACAAAATTATAAGGATTCATATTTCATTCTGAATAAGATCACATTAATGTTACTTGACAATATTTCACCTTGTCAAGACCCATCAAACATATAATTCACAAGCTGCCAAGTATAATATGCTTAAGGCATAATAATTATTGGATACACAGCTGCTTTGAAATCCATACGCATAAAGTACTTATCAATCGATACTCATGTGATACTCAAAGTGAAGGGGGCCGACTTATTTTCCGAAGTACCAGAGGGCAGGACAAGAAACAATGGCTAGAAATTAATTAAGGAGAGAAGCAACCTGGAATTAAGGAGAAACCTCCTAATGGTGAGCACAATTAACCTGTGGAACATTTTGCCTTCAGAAGCTGTAGGTGCTTCCTCACTGGAGGTTTTTAAGAAAAGACTGGACAGTCACTTGTCTCACATGCTATAGGGCCTTCTGTTTGAGCAGGGGGTTGGACTAGAAGACTTCCAAGGTCTCTTCCAGCTCTGTTCTGATTGAGACATTGATTGTGATGCACTAGGTCATGGGTGTCAAACTCGTTGCATCATATTGCCATCACATGAGTTTCATCTCATTTTTCCCATTCACGGAACTGGGGTGGGGGTGGCTTGTGTGTGATGCATCAGGCCCATGGGCCGCCAGTTTGACATCCCTGCACCAGATTCTTTACCTTCAACCTTTCCCTAATGACTTGAATGAGGAAGGGGAAGGAATGATTATAAAATCTGTAGATAAAACACATGGGGACACACTGCTGTATGACAAATAAATAACATTGAAAACTGCTCTATGACAAATAAATAAAATGCAAAACAGTCTTCATAGGTAGGAACAGAATAAATGTAGTAGAATTATTTGTTTTCAGAGAGATCGGCAAAATTCTTCATTTAGAAAATACTACTTGAGAATGTAGGATGAGGAATTGATTTTAGATGTATCAATGGCATCATTTCCAAATCAGGGGGGATAATTGTTTCAGTATTACTCCAAGTACTGTGTTCAATTCTGGACACCATATCTGAACAAAATAACCATAAACCATAACAGGTTCAGAAAAATGAATAACAAAACTATGAAGAAAGGTTGAAGGAACTTACATGTTTAGCCTTGGGGAGAAAATGGCTTTGGTGGGAGATGTACAGATGTACAGAAATTCAAAATCTCCTTTGTCTCGTTTCAGAATACAGAATATGGAGTAAGAGGTTAAGTTAAAGGAAGATAGGTAGATTCCAATTGTACATCAAAAAATAATTCCCTCGGAGTAAGAACAGTTTGACAAGGAACTGACTACTGAGAAAAGGGATGGATTCCTCTTCTTGAAATATATTCAGGCACAGTTCAGACCAACAATTTAGGACAAAGGGTATTGTTAAAATGAGCAAGATGGTAACTGTAATATTATAATCCAAGCCCACCCTTTGTACATGCATGTAACATGGATATTTATTCAAAAATTTAAAAAGAAGAAAAAAGTGCTGACTTGTGACTCCTTCCAACATAGAAAACTAGTAATATAATTATGACCTCAACTTTTTACATTATCTATAATTATTACAAGCCTATTCTGTTACTGCACTATTATTAAATCTTCAAACTAAATTCTAAATTTCATTTTTTTTCTATTTCAATCCTAAAAACCAGAAGCAATATCCCAATAGAAACAATACCAAAAATAATCTCTTTGTTTTAAAAAGTTTACCTTTTTACTAAATACATTTTTTCTATGGTTCTTCCCCCTCCTCCCCTATTCTGGAAATTGATATATTTATTTCTATTTACACATTAATTTTGTAAACTATCATCAGTTATATTAACTATGTTCTTTCAAATTCTTTAACTTTTTAATAGGTATTTTAAGAGTCTAAACATTTCTTTAAAAATATCTTTATAACTAAAATCAATTCATTCTAAAGCATCTTTTTATCTTCCTTTTAACATATATACTTTCAAATTTGCTTTCAATAATATTTTGCAAACTTTATGAATTACCTAAGGATTATCCACAAAAAATAATTCCCAACCCAATTTCAAATCCATTTTATATGTACACTTTCAGCCCTATTCTCAAGGATATCTTTGATCTAGCAGTGATCTGTTTGAGATCATTGAATTTAGTTTCCTGGACAGAACATGAAGTGGAGCTTGATGGCTTAAATGACCCTTTAATATAGGGTTAGATTATGGTTAGACCATATATATTATGGTTGTATAATTTTGCAGATAGGTCAACTTTCAGAAGTTTGAATTTGTTAGAGCAACACCTCGGCATCTTTTTTTTTCTCCATTTGAATGACTGCCATTCAATAATATTACAAGGATCCAGTATGCTAGATATAACTTCAGCGATATCTCAAAGGAGGTGGTGAGAACATCTTCAGAATGTTCTGTCTTTTATTTAAAATTATGAGGGAAGTAGTCATTACTATTCCTTGTGAAAAGGTTTGCATGAGATAAAAGAGTAAACATAATTAGTAAACTGACCTTATATTTATGACTGACAAATTGCACCAAGCATTATTGCTGTTTTGAAGAAGATACAATAGCTTATATGTAAAACCAATATACAGTTAAAGCTAAAATGCTCCAATCACAGATTTTTAAAAGCAAAATCTCTTCCAAATTTTAAGTTGCTGAGTCTCACTGATGGTAGTACATTTAGAGTGGTACCTTCCTCCAAGACATCCCAATAATCAAGCATAATTATGAGTATTTTAGTAGCATTCCTAAAATATTAAACTGATGGTACCATGTGGATTAAATACCTTGTGTATGGAGATTAAAAAGTACTGTGGGACATTTTTCCTACTTAGCAGAAAGCATAACAAACTAAAAACATTTACTGTACAAATTTCCATTCTTTGAAAAGTATGATAGAAAAGCTTCTGCCCAGCAAATAGACTATGGGGAGGAATTTCTACTTAAAAAGTAATTAAAAGACCAGGGCATCTAATGCTGAAAAAAGTATCAATAATAGGGTTCATTGATTCAGCTCCAAAGCAGACAACCTTATTTTCCTCTTGCTAATTAAATCTTCCATGGCCAATATTTCCCATCAACTTTTTTTGCTGTAGATATCCCTGAAATGTTATTTTGCTGCTACAGAAACAGGAAACGACATGCCAAATATATGACTCATGAATGCAAATACTTTGAATAATTATAATTAGAGTCACTTGATATACAGTCCCTTTCTTTGGAACCATAGTTGAGAAACATTAATTACTATGTGGCACGAAAGATGTTTCAACTCTCTTGACTTTATCAATCTTCTTTGGTGGGATAGATCACTGTTTATGGTCCACAACCATTATTAGCAATTAGTAGGATGAAGCTGAAGGCTGCTGCAATATTCCAATTATCACCGAGTCCCCTAATGTTAAATTATGAAAGCTTTTAACTTTGCTGTGGAAACAAAAAAACTGATTATTCCATCAGCTTGTACGAACAAATATTTTAGCCTTTAATTAGTCCTGTTGGAGGGATAGTGAGATGTTCAATATGCCATTACTTTTTCAACAATCCCAGATCACTAATCATGAACAATTAACCACCATAAGTGTGTTCAAAAGTTTAAGGTACTTTTCCAAATATTGGAATCTGTGAAATTTTATGGCTAGATTGGAAAAAATTAAGTCTATTACCTTTCTGAATGGCATTCCAGAAGCTTCTTTCACAGCATATGGTGTACTGAGGAACAAAAGAAAAAACTTATGAAGCTGAACAGAAGAATCAACATTATAATATACATGTCTATTAACAAATATTATTTCTTCTTGAAAAAGTCTTGCTTTAAGTATCCATAAAAGAGACACTAACTGCCACCAGATGTGATATGAATAGGATCTGATTGTCCAAATAAATAGCAGTTTATAATTTGGTGACACATTCCCTAAACTAGTGGTTCCCAAACTTTTTCAGTCCACTGCCCCCTTGGTGCTACAAACTCATCCTCAGTGCCCCCACCCAGAAGTGGGATTCAAATTTCTTAACAACTGGTTCTGTGGCCATGGCTTAATTTGTGGCTGTGTGACTGGCTAGGCGTGGCTTGCTGGTTGGGCATGGTTTGGTGGTCATGTGACTGGTGGGTGTGGCCAGTGGCCATGTGACTGGCAAACCAGATGTAAGTGGTCCTCGTTTAATGGCTGGTTGCTTAGTAAGTGTTCTAATTTATGACTGACCTCACCAGAGCTACTTGACCTGTTTTTGGAGTGTTGACAGCCGTGCACACACACACACACACACACACACACACACACACACACACACACACCCTTCTAACCCTGCTGGAGCAGGTGGTTGGACTAGATATCTCATTCATTTTCTTTTCCCTCTCTTTCTTTCTTTCTTTCTTTCTTTCTTTCTTTCTTTCTTTCTTCTTTTTTTCTTTCTCTTTCTTTCTGTCCCTTCCTTCCATTCTCCCATCTTTCTTTGTCTATCCTTTTTCTTTCTTTCTCACTTTCTCTTTCCCTTTTCTCTTTTTTTTATTTCTTGTCTCTTCCTACTCTTTCTCTCTCTCTCTCTCCCTCCATATTCCATTCACTTTCTCCTCCCTCCCTCTTTCTTTCCCTCATTCCCTCTCTCTTTCTCTCTCCTTCCCTATCCCATTCACTTTCTCCTCCTTCCCTCCCTCCCTTCCTCTCTCTTTCTTTCTTTTTCTCTCTCATTCCCTCTCTTTCTCTCATTCCCTCTCTCTCTTTCCCTCTCTCTCTATCCCTTCCTTAACCTATCTACCTATTTTCTGCCCAGGCAGGTGTGGCCTAATCCAGGGGTCACCAACCTTTTGGACCTCAGGGATCACCAAACTCATAATTTTGAATCCTGTGGACCACTAATTTGAATTTTGACTGATGGTGGCACAGGAAATTTTGGTCGGGTTCTCAAGAGATGAGAGTTACTCTGGCTGCTTCTCTCTTGTAACAGCAAAACTGTCTCTAAGTATCAACACTGAGGTGTCACATAAAATGGTTCATTCTGTATTGTTGAATTTCTACTGCTTATTGTCTCAGGTATTAAATACTGTCACCTTGATTAGGAGGGGGAAACATTTACTGTTTTGCATTTCATGATTATCAGAAGCCACTCTCCAACCAGTATAATAAAATGGAACTATTTTGCCATTATATTACAATTTCTCTTTCTCTCAACAACCTCTCTGCCATGGGCCAGTAACATAAAACACAAGAAGCCTTGCCAAAAGGCTCTGATTTTGTGACAGGGACCCACGCCACAAATACATGAAACTCTTGATTCCTCCACCGTCCATGGAAGAAAAAAAAACATGGCAACACAAGGAACCAGAAATCTCCCCTTCAAACAAAGGAGTGGCCGGCTGGATGCAGTTTTACACCCAGTGCCCTGAAGGACTCCAGAAGCCAGGTTTGGGTGCTCCTAATAGACACGTAACAGGAGGGGGGGGCAGGGGGCACGTCCTCATGTGGGACTGCAAACAGGAGCTGGCAGGGTTTATGAGAAGGGCAAAAGCAGCGGCGGCAGCAGAGGGAAGGTTTTCTTCCCCCTTTGTAGAACCCCTTTTGGGCGCTGCCTCTTCCCTTCCAGCGCTGCCTCCAGCACTGAATGGAAGTTCAACGCTTCTGAATGGAGTACTTCTCTGTCTGCCGCACTTTAGTGATGGGTGCAGTCAAAGGTAGCATCCTTGGGGCTGCATCGCTGGAGCAATGCTGGTGCTTCCACCCACCTCCACCCACCCACCCATGTTAGTGCGGTGCAACAATGTTGTGCTCCCCTTTTCACAGGAGTTCGGCCAAGCTACCTCCAAAATCCCACCCCTGAATTGTGCCCTGCAAGGCGGCCAGCTCCAGCACCCCCCTGCCGCCTCTTAGCACCCCCCTGCCAGCCCGCTTGCCCCTTAGCGCCCCCCTAAGGCATCCCACCGCCCAGCAGGGGGTGGTACCACCCACTTTGGGAACCACTGCCTTAAACTGATAGCCTTTTATAGGTGGGGAAACCATTTTTTGTTGATGGCTGGAATGCTGGTAAAAATTATGTGCAGTCTCTAGACCCATGTTGTTGCATACCTTTTAAAATAGTACAAATAAATGTAAAGCTGAGAATGAGCAAGAAGGATTCTTGTAATGGACATGAAGTATGAGTAAAGAAATTAACACATATATTAGCAGTAAACCAAGTATACCATTAGCAGAAATGCACTGAAAAACAGGGGAGTATTTTGGACTGTTTTCCTAAAAGCATTTTAAATTGCCTTTTTTCAAGTAATGCATCTTCTCACAATTCCCTGAGCTGTTCATTCAAATTACTGCATGTTTCCTGCTGGATGTTTGAGAATGAGTTAAAAAGGATGTGAAAGAAGACATAATGTTTTCTCCCCTTTAGTTGAAAGCAGGACTTCAGATTTCTCTTCTTCAAGCCTGATGAATTTCTGCCTTTCATAATTAAAATTATGTAGAACTTTGTGGCATCCTCTATGACTCATGCAGGTGCAATAAGTGTGTGTGTGTGTGTGTGTGTGTGTGTGTGTGTGTGTATGGAATATCAGTAAGAATAGAAGCTGCATCACTTGAGGAACTACTCAGGAACACCCAGTCTCAGCTGTTGACTTGAATGACCAATGAAAACTATGAAAGCATAGATTAAAATTATAGCATATGAGATTGGAAAGTCTCTACAGTATATAAGGTATTTTTTTAGTATAAAGCACAAATACGACTTGGACTTACTTTATTCTGTAACCTTAATATGAATAATTATTATTACCAGCTTGTAATACGCAGTCTCCAGAGAGACTGGCTTGTTGCTTGTAGATTGCTTCTCCCTATGTGCCAATCCTGGAGTGCAACATCTACATAAAACTGCTGAGTTAGGTCACATATCCTAACTCAACAGCCCTGGTGTGCAGTATCACCAGCATGCTGTAGAGCTGTCAGTCTGTGGGTCCAGATTTATGCTCTCTTTGCTGGGAGAAGGTGATAGCTAGTTTATCCACGCAGAAGAAAAGGAAGTTCTTAGAGAAATAAATATATTGCTTCGTGTTAGTAACTTCCCTTAGTTCTAAATATTATTTAATTTTCGTAATGTATTTGCTAGCATAAAAATGTTCTTAGTTTTGGGGAGGGAGGGAGGAAGGAAAGAAGGAAGGAGGGAAGGAAGGAGGGAGGGAAGGAAGAGAAGAAATGTTTCACTTTATTTCTTTAGAAATTCCCT
>NW_020769356.1:2562492-2572742 GCF_900518735.1 Pseudonaja textilis
GAAGGAAGGAAGGAAGGAAGGAAGGAAGGAAGGAAGGAAGGAAGGAAAGAAAGAAATGTTTCACTTTATTTATTTAGAAACATTCCCTTGGTAAATGTTTGAGGGATGGAGAAGGAAGGAAGGAAGGAATTCACCCTATAATAAAATAATGTAAGACTATGCACGTGTATCTGCAATATTATCAGATTTTCTGTATTTTAGTCTCATTCTTTTCATTTGGTGCTGCTGTTAATGTATTGAATAGAATAATTCATTATAAATGCAGGGCTCTAGAGACCATTATGAATTTTAAGCATATGAAACAAAGTGAATGAGTTCTTCAGAACTTCCTTTCAAATCAATATAGCGTCATTAATTATTAACTTGCATGATGACCTAAATAAATCATAAGATCGTATTTCTTTTAAATGTCACTTGTCATACATCATGCCAGTCCTGTTATTTTGAAAAGATTCTAACACCTAGATGGAGAGGAGCTTCACTTCAATTGCAATTAAATAATCTGAGCTACGTACTATTAAATACGAGAGATCCATCAACTGTATGGCTCCATCCATCATTTGTATGGAATAATGTCAGCATGACTGAGAATCTCTCATAATGTACCAATATATTTCATTCCATAATTAAGCTGATTTCTTCAGTTTTCCATAATGGGATGTGCAAAAACAATTAAAACCAATGATGCCTTTATAGGGTTCCCTATTTATAGGGTTACCTTTTTATTAAAGATCTACTCCTATGTGCATGCAGTTATTTATAACAAACTATGATAAACTACCATGAGATCTGCCCTCGGGAACATCATCTTCCCTGTGGTTAGATTGGCCCTGATCCTATGATGCACTTTGATCTTATCATCCAAGGCCCTGGAGACATAGTTTTGCAATCAGACTTGGAGATAATAATAGCCTTTATTGTCATTGTGTGTCGTGTATACAACAAAATTGGTTTAGCCTCTACTGGTGCAATCCATAACCAAAATACAAAACAACATGAATAATATAGAGAATAATCCTTAAACAAGGGGGAGGAGAAGACATCAACAAAGATCAAACAACGATTTTTAAAGAACAACAAAGACATGGTAAAGTTAATATGCACCGGATTAAGACTTTGACACTGAAAATATATGGCCCAAATGAAGGCAAAGTATAATTTTTTAAATAGCTTATGAAGGGATTAATAGATTTCTCTTATGAAAATGGGTGTTTGTTGTGGAATTGGAATAAAGTGTTTGCACTACAATTGGGCAGAACTTCTGAGAAAAATAGTAAAATCATTTTTTTTCTTTGATTTAATGGACAATTTGGGCTGGTTGATGTATGGAGGCAGAGAAATGGCAATTTGGAATATTATACCTATTTTTTTTCTGAATGACATGGATCCTTTTCAAGAATTGAAATGATCTGGATTTTAAAGAACTTGGCTACTAAGTTTTCAAATGTAGCATATTGCTAAATACTTTTTTGGATCATAACATTGGGAGTTTGGTTTATAAAAGAAAATCTAACACTTTTAGGTGGAAACTAAATGAAAAGTTGCTACAGAAAGAAGCAATAATGGAGGACGTAAAATGAATTAGAAGGCTTTTTAAAAAATAATTTAAGTAAAGGCCCCGCATTAAGAATGGTTTAGGATGCAAATAAATATTTTATTAGAAGTCAAGAGTCAAAGAAAAACACAAGGAATTTTTGATAAATAAAAGGGGGGGGGGGAGAATTATTTTCCAGAGAAGATAAGTATTTCTCAACAAATTAAGTTTTTTCAATGACAATTATCTATGTTAACAGTAAGAGGAGTAGAAATAAAAATGAATTATGTAAAACAAAAAACAGTTTGCAAATAAACAAGAGAAGTAAATGATAGCAAAATTGCAAGAGGGTGATACAGTATTGATGGACAATACAGCTATATAAAAAGCATTTCATCTGTATTTCCTAAATGGTTTAAATAAAGTGACAAGAAAGTAATACAATAAATGACTATCTAAAGAAATAAAATTTACTGAAGATTACAGAGGAAGAGAAGAAAATTATGAATGGACCTATCATAATAAGGCAAGTTTTCTGAAACTATAAAAAACTAGAAAAGATGCCTGATCCAGATTTTTTATCAAGTTCTTATTATAAATGTTTTGAGGATAAACTTTTACAACCTTTACAAAACACAACGAATTCTATATGATATGGAGGAAAGATGTCAGCGTTGAAAAGTGTCCATTATTAGAGAGGCAAGATTTGGCTTTCACAAGAGATTATGTGCTCACATCATTACTGAATTATTGAATTATTGAATGATGACCACAAGTCATTCACAATAATTTTAGCTGATAATCTGAAAATAATGTTGCATTTATTCATGCAACAGTGTGGGTTTTTAGCTAACAGATCGGTGTGGGTTTTTAGCTAAAAGACAATTAAAGGATAATGTTAGAAGTGTGTCAGATATTTTGGAATATCTGCAGCACATAATTTTTAAAAATTGCATTTAATTTGCATTTGCATAACTACATACAATAGGCCTCTGGCAATTTGGATTGGGCTTTCTTGTTCAACATTTTTGAATTTTGGAAAGTACTTATAAAATGCTTAAGATTGATTTGTACTTACATAAAGCATAAGTAATTGTTAATGGAGATCTAACAAAAACCTGTGAGATATATAAAGAAAGAAGACATGGATGTCCATTGTCTCTTATTTATTTTCAGAATGGGACACTCATCATGACCAACTCACCTCATGATAACTAGCAATGGGACAATTCAATCATTCAATTTTTTAATTATTTTAAATAATGTAAAAGTTATTTTAATTTTTGTCATTCACATTTCATTTTGTCCCTCTTCTGACATCCTTTCTTTAATTATTCTATTCTATCACTTCTTTAATATTAGTGTAATTCCTTATGCCACAATGAGTTGGTCCGTGGGAGTTGGCCATAGCAAGTTGGCTATGGTGACTTGGCCATGGTTATCCTAGACTGTTTATTTTGGTTCTTGAAATTTTAGAGATATAAGACAAGATGAGAGGATTGTGGGTGTAAAGTTTTAAAAAAACTTATAAATTACAGGCTTTGCTGTTAATTCTGGAGGATCCTGTAAAGATAGTTAAAATATTAATGGATAAATTAAGAATTTGGTGCAAGTTTTAAGTCGAGGAACAGCAGACAAAGATGTTGACAAAAGTATGAAAGTAGAAGATCAAACATAATTGATGAATAAAATGTGTTTTAAAATCAAGAGGAAAGCAAAATGTCTAAGTATCACTATCACAAATATGAATTGTATGTTATTTTAAAATAACTATGTTAAGACATGGAGTGAAATTTAAAAAAGATTTATTAAGATGAGAAAAACTACAACTGTCAATGCTGGGGAGAATTTATGTATTAAAAATGAATGTCTTCCTAGAATGATGTTTTTGTTTCAGAGAATACCTGTTTTGACATCTGGTAAACCATGTAAACAGTGGCAGAAGGATATAGCTAAGTTCGTAGGATAGGTGATAAAACCATGACTTAAATATAAGATATTACAAGATGCAAAGGAAAGAAAAGGATTGGGTTTACCTGATTTGAAAATGTATTTTTCAGCTTGCTGTTTAATTTGGTTAATAATAGGGGGCGTGATGGCTCAGTGGTTAAAGACACTGAGCTTGTTAGCTAGAAAGCTGAAAGACTATGTTCCAGACCTGAGTGCTGCATGACAGAATGATCTCCTTGCTACTTGTTCCAGCTCCTGTCCACCTAGCAGTTTGAAAGCAAGTAAATCAGTGGTAGGATTCAAATAATTGAACAATCGGTTCTCTGCCCTAATGATTTCTTCCAACAACCAGTTCACCAAACTGCTCAGAAAGTTAACAACCAGTTCTCCCGAAGTGGTGCGAAGTGGCTGAATCCCACCACTGAAGTAAATGCGAGTAGATAAATAGGTACCACTTCAGTGGGATGGTAACAGCATTCTGTGTGCTTCGGCATACAGTCATGACCATGGAAATGTTTTCAAACAACATCAGCTAAGAAAGCTGACCTACAATCAAACATGACTAAGCAAGGGAAAACTTTACCTCTTTTCTTTAATGATATTGCTGGGTTGATTAAGGAAATAAAGAAGTTACATTAAGCACATATATTCTTAAGGAATCTTGATGCTATATACATTTATTAAGAGGAGCCAGTTCAGAGCAGACATGCCTGAAAACCAAACTCCTTAAGCATCCTAAGAAACTTCAGTCTTCATAAGATTGTGTTATTATGAATAGTGATCAACCCAGGAGGCATACTTGATGCTGTAAATGAATGCAAACCAGCAAACTAAGTAAGCGAAGAGATTTCAATGAGTCTTTTCTCAGTGTACTCCTTCAAACAGGGTTATTATTATCTTTCAGCAGGTTTTATGGAATGTTTTTCAAGGGTGCTCAGAATACACTTAGGACTGACTGTTTTGGTTCTCCATTCACTTTTCATGTGAGCAATGGAAATGAAACTGCAACAACATTTAATGAAATAAAAAGTGGGACTTTTGTTAAACTGTTCCTATGTGTTGAGCTTGATTAATGAAAGTGACTGTTAATATGCCTTCTAATGAATAGATTTCATGAACCTCATCCTTTATTATGCTCACTGGCAGTATAGCTATTAACAGTGCTGGAGCCCAGACCTGTGCTTTGAAACATTTTAGACAGAAATAATAGAATATTTCCAATTAAAAAAAGATAATCTTCCTTCAGAAGAAGAGCAGTAAGTATTGTGAATAATTTAAAAGCCATGGGGAATATAAAGATTTATTAAATTTCCAACAAGCAATAAGCTATTAATGGCTGAGAACTAGAAACAGAATGAATCAAAGACTTTTAAAAACATGATTTTTTAATGCATTTTTGTTACATTTTTACTGTACTTCAAACTATTCTTTTCACTTCATGAAAAAAGTTCTTATTAATCAAAATTATTTTGTCAAAGTTTAGGGAACATGTTCTACAGACTAGGATCTGCCATGAAATGGATTAAAGCATTTTAATTATCAAAATATTTAATTGCATTATTTATTCAAATTGATTTTGTTTTTGCAATATTCATAAAACAACATTCTAAAGTTTCTTTTTTCTGAATTTCATAAAAGCTAGAAATCTTAAGAATTGACAATAAAACTCATTCATTTCATTTCAAACTAGTCAATAAGATGCTATATATTTGAAAGAGCACTAATTCAAAATGCAGCCTAACAACATGCTGGAAATTGTTCAGCTAAACACCTTCAAAGAAACAGCATCTGAAATGTTTAATTTTATAAAAATGTAACTATATAGAAATATAATATTAACACGTTAATACTTGTAGCAAAAAGTAACAAAACAAAACAAGTAGAGTCACAAACGTGAGACAGATGGCTATGTAAATTGAATAAATAAATAAAATGTCACTATTATTAATAATACTAGTGTCTAAAATAGAATTGTTGTAATATATAAAACTACGTGAATGCAGAAATGGCTTCTTTGACTGAAACCAGTCATCAAAGATCGGGTGAAAATTTCTTGGTATAGTGAATATTTTTGGTGCCTTTAATTCTTATTTCATTGACACGACTAGAAAATTACTTAAACCAAAGCTATTTCCTCCACTTTATAACTTAATCAACTCATTCCACATCTTAAAGCATAACAGTTTTCTGGCATATTAGCAATATCCAGTTTATATGTACTTGATTTTTTGCAAATATCGACTTGTCAGGTCATGCATCAAAATGTCTTTGCAGCTCTGTACAATTTAAATACTTTAGTTGGCCATTATTGTTGTGGGGGGGGGGAAGGTGCCATGTGAACATATTAACACATTGTCACACTGATTCCCAATTGCTCCCCAAAGTGGCAGAGAGGACACAGGCTTATGTTGCAGTGAAACTGATTTACATTTACATTCCATATACGGTGTCATTTCTCCCCCACTTCTCATCCTTCCCTTCAGATAACCAATCTCAGGCCCTGTACTGATGCTCAAAGATCAAACTAAGATCTTATGCTATAGTCTGGCAAAAATTAAAAAGCCTGGCTTTCACAAAGAACATTTTCTAACAGGTTATCAAACAGATAGATGTTCACCTTCTAAGAAAAATGAAGAACCCCGACAGCTGTTTACCTGACTACAAGAGGCCTGGATAGAGACCTGAGTCACATGCCTTGTCTATGACCCCCGCTGTTTCTAATTTCATGGCATTCAGTGAAGAGGCACCGTATACGTACGTTTTTTGGAATGAGAGTACAGCTCTCAGAATAATCTGGAGCCCTTAAAAACAAATTTTCTTGAAGAGCTGTGCTTGTGCTCAACAAACTCATTTACACCTCCTCTGCAGAATTCCCAGCTGACTGTATGAAAATCAGAAAGACTCAGGGATGGGTGAGAGATTGACCTTGTTTTTTTAATACCCCATTTTCCACTCTGAAAAGAGTTTCAAACAATCGATCCCAAAACATTATCATAATTGACACCTAAGAGCAGAACTTTTGAATTGGGGGATAGAGAGAAGCAGGAGAAACTGCAATATGAGTAGTCCTCAGTTATTTCTGTGTAAAGCTTTTGCTTGTTTCCTGACTTTTTGGCAGAAACTTCTGAAACAGGAGTTCCTAAATTGGGAGTAATTTACAAGGGGATAATTTGGACACATCCTGAGGGTAATGGAGCAATTTGTAACTGCTTATGTGAGAGTCAAGGATCTAGTGGGAGACTGATGTTGCTGCGATGGTCGTGTAATGCAACCGAAGTCTATACCGTATTTCCCCATGTATAAGCCACCCCTTTTTTCCAAAATTTTCAAGCCCAAAAAGTAGGGGGGTGGCATATACAAAGCAGGTACACTTTTTATACATGAAAAATGCATAAAATAATAAAGTAGGAATAAACTGGTTTTCCAGCAGTATGCTATACTTTTTTGTAAAAATTGTACGTGATGATACGATTACGAGTGCGAGTACGCGATAGAAATGCATACGCTAGGCATCAGCCTGAATGCTTCATTCCTACTCTCGTTCCGATGCATAGATTGCTAGCGTCGCCCGCACCGCTTTCGGCGTCATGACCGAAGTTGTAGATCTAGACGTCGAATTTTGTTTCTTTGTAAATTTTCTTTCTTCATAACTTGTTTCTCTAATAAAATATTTTTTTCAAAACTTCACAGTCCAAAAATTGGGGGGGTGGCTTATACAAAGGGGGTGCTTATACATGGGGAAATACGGTATGTCTGCTTGCTGCAAACACTTTATTTGAGATTGGAGGGGGAGATAATGATCACCCCTATAAAATAGATCAGACTGAGAAACGTTACCACATAGTAAAATAAATTACTTTTACTAGGGGACTTCCGGTTTGAGCTTCTTTGGCGACAGACCGAAACCTCGTTTCTCTGAGGCTTCGATCCGTGCTCGCCGCTGGAGCGCCCCAAGCCGGCTGGTTTCAGGGCTAAGCCACCCCATTGAGGTGGTGAAGAGGGGGGAGACTGCCTGCAGGGTTGAGGAGAGCCGCATCTCTCCTTCCCAGCTGGTCATTACTCCCTTTCCCGAAGGCGGTTGTAGCGGTGGTCAGAAATGGCCACCACAAAGAACTCAACCAGAAAAGAATGTGCAGGAGGAAGATAAGAAGAGAAAAATTTGGTTGACCAGGTCAAACAGCAAAAGCAACAAATAAGGTACCCTGGAATTTAAACTTAACATTGTTCCCAAGGAAGATTTTGAAGCTGCGAAGGAGAGAGAGAAGGGAAAGGATTAGGTTTTTTTTCTTCCCTTCCTTATACTGACAGCTAAGAGACTTAGGCAAGAAACTGAAGAAAAAAATCCACTTTGACATTAATAGGCATCTAAGCTGAAAATAAAAGTCAAAGGGATAAATAAAGATTTCTGGACATTTAAAAGTTTTTGAAAGCTGGAAAGGAGGAAAAAAAGAATAGAAGGGCAGGATCTGGAAAAATGGGGGGGGGGGGGGACTGCCTGGAATTAAGGAATGGAACTGTAATTAAAAGGAACTTACAGTGAAATTTTAACAAGATTCCTCAAAGATATATTTTAATGGAAACTTGGTAACAAAATAATAGAACCCCAGGAAGAGAAAGTGGAAAAAAGAAGCAAGTAGAAACAGCCTTGGATTATTTGGATTACTTAGTGATTTTTGGTTTTTGCATTTAGATGACTAAAATTAACTGGGTGGTTGTTTAAAAATTTTTAAAATGGTATCACGCTTAGAAGAACTAAAAACGGAACTTAAAAAATGGAAAGAAGACGCACAAGAAGGGAGAAGTTCTTTGGCTTCATGTTTCAATTCTTAGAAATGGAGATCTGGAACTATGAGAAGCAACAAGAAACGCTTGCAGAACAAGAAGATTGGGACAAAGAAGAAGCCATCTTTAATGATCAAATAATTTTAAGTGGGGGGGGGGGAGAAAAGGGAGGAAAGAGAGTATAAGGTTTAAGATTAGAAAAAACAACCAAAAAGAAGAACAATTTGAAAGATAAGTATAATATTAGAAAGCAACAGAAGAGGGGATTACAGATGAGAGAGTTAGAAGTAGAGAGACAAGGGGGTAAAAAGGGGAGGGAGAAGAAGGGGGGAAGAAGGCAAGGAAAATAAGTTGTAAAAGACAGAAACAAGAAATGGAGAAACAGGGAAAAGATATAAGGATTGTAACCATACGTTTGTTTAGAGATAATGGGTGAAAATTTAATTGTAACAGGGATTCTGCAAAGATACATAAGATAGCTTTGTTAAATTACAAATAGAAATAACTTTAGAAAATATGATGATGGATAAAATATTTATTGTAATGCTGTGGGATGTTTGTTAATAAATAAATGAATTAAAATGATATATATATATATATATATATATTTTTTTTTATTATTATATATATATATATATATATATATATATATATTTTCTTTTTAAGTATGTAGTGTCTATTTTAAGAATGTACCAAGCAGAATTCAACTGGAAGTTATGTATTATATTGAATGCTATAATCTTAAAGCTATACATTGAAGCTTAAATAAGAGCTTGAATGGATAAAATTAAAGGATATAAAGGTGTCATACTCTAATTGGTAACTACAGGGAAAAATTTGCTTTATAAGAAAAGATAATGTGAAATTGTAACAGGACAGACAAAAGTATAAATATGATGATTTGAATTGAGATAATTAAAACAAAGTTGAGAAAATTAGAAGAGGGGAAAAACTATGTAGAAAATATAAAATGGTAATAAGATATGGAATAGAATATAAAAATGAGCATGAAAATGAGTTTTATGTCTGTATGATAACCTGGGACCATGCTATTTTCAAAAAAGATTGTTTTTCTGAAAAACCAAATAAAATTTTAAAAAAATAAATAAATAAATTACTTTTACTGGAGCAGCTCTAATCATAGACAGTTGTAAGCCTGAATGTGCTCCGCTCACCTTCCTGTGAATTGAGAGAGGGCTAAGACATTTTCTCTGTTTTGTTTCTTAGAATGGATTTCTCTGATCATTCCTTAGATTGTGGTTTTTCATCCAATTTTTCAAGGCTGTTTCCTATACCTTCTACAGCAGGGGTGTCAAACTCAAGGCCAACTGGCCAGATCAGCCCCACAGGGTGCTTATATCCAGCCCACAGGTCCAGCCTGGAACTATCAAAGGATTGGCCTGTGGTTCCTCAGGCTGCTAAAATGAGCTGCGTACACCCCCCATGCCTCATTTTCACCCTCCATGGCCTCCTACAATTCTCTTCCAGCCAAAACCAGGCCCAAAACAGGCTGAAAACAGGCTGAAAAATGGGCCAAAACAGCCCAAGAACAGCCTGAAATGGGCTGAAAACCAGGCCCACAATGACCAAAAATAACCCGAAAAAGAGGCCAAAAATGATCCAAAAATGTGTCAAAAAAGTGCTGAAAAACTACCAAAAAATAAATAGGCCACATGGCCCATTTTCAACCAGCAGAGTACTGCAGAAGGCCATGGAGATGAAAATGAGGCACAGAGGAGGCCGCGTGACAACCCCCCACACCCCATTTTAGCCTGTAGGAGGCATCTGTCCTACCATCCCCGCTGCCATCCCCTACCACCACCGCCGGCCCACAGATTAGTACTACAATGCTGATCTGGCACCAGAAAGAAAACAAGAAAGAAAACAAGAAAGATAAAGGAAGGGAGAGAAAGGAAGAGGAAGAAAGAGAAAGGAAGGAAGGAAGGAAGGAAGGAAGGAAGGAAGGAAGGAAGGAAGGAAGGAA
>NW_020769356.1:2572752-2589951 GCF_900518735.1 Pseudonaja textilis
GAAGGAAGGAAGGAAGGAAGGAAGGAAGGAAGGAAGGAAGGAAGGAAATAGGCAGAGAGAGAGAGTTGTGTGCATGAGAGAGAGAGAAAGAAAGGAAGGGAGAGAAAGACAGAAAGAGACAAAGAAAGAAAAAGAAAGAAAAAGAAGGGAGAGAGACAGAGAAAACTATGTGCTATTATTATTTTTAATTGTTCCATTATTTATCATGTGTTAATATTTTACACTGTCCCTACACCTAGAGTGATTCTACTGCCTTTCTATTGCCCAGGGCCACCACATATTTTTCAGGGTTTACATGCATTCAATGTCTATAATCCAGATGAATATAATCCATACATGTGTGTTTAACAGAGTTGAAAGGGAGTTTGGACATCTTCTTGTCCAAGCCCCTGCTCAGGCAGGAAAACTGAGGATGCCAAAGTCTGAGTAGAAGTACTGGGAAAGGTGTCAGAATAACACTTAGAGGGGACTTTGGAGGGAACCCTATACCATTTCAGAGAAATGGCTGTCCAGTCTTTTAAAAATTTCCAGTGATTGATCACCCAGAACTTCTGGGGACAGGCAGGCCCACTGGTTAATTGTTCTCATTGTCAGAAAGTTTCTCCTTAGTTTTAGGTTGCTTCTCTCTTTGTTCAGTTTCCATCCATTTCTTCTTGTTTGCCTTCTGATGCTTTGGAAAATATATCCCCCCCCCACTTCTTTCTGGCAGCCCCTTAAAAGCCTGTTACCTATCACACTCTTGGGCAAAGCATGTGAGCCATTTTCTCCTGTCAGTGGTCCATGAAAGTAAATCTATAGTATGTAGATAATAAAGTCAAAAAAAGGTGAACAACATTTTTACAGAACTATAGATAAGTTGAGGCTGGGTGTGACAAGGAATGGCTGGGAAGGGAGAGGCCAGGTGAGGCAGCCCTCGACATAAGTGATATTAAGTTGGCCACACCCACTTAGTCACATGACCACCAAGCCATGACCACAGTCACATGACCACCAAGCCACACCCATCAAATAAGCCACGCCCACAGAACCAGTAGTAAAAAAAAATTGAATCCCACCACTGATTACACTGTTATTAAAATACCAGTTTGATTGTTAGAGAAATCCAAATTTCTGAAGTATATTGCAACTGGCACAATCTTTTTATTCCTCTCTGACTCAGGGATGGCTAAGAAGATTGTTTGATTCACACTGTAACTCCAACATACCAAATTTCTTTCCAAGCTATTTACGATCCAGAACTAAGGTTTCTTTTTTTTTCAAAATTTGCACTTTTCTAATTTTGTGATGCAGTTCATTTCTCAAAAATATGTCAGTGGGGCAAAATGCACAGGAAAAAAAGTATGGAATTACAACTAGACAGAACTAAATTAAAGTGTAAAAAAAATCTAGAAACTGGTTGAAATTAATCATGACTGAAACCTTATTCTCTCACTCCTAGTCAATAGCTGCTGTGGTGGAAAGAAATCCACTCTTTCATACTTACTACAAATGAAATTTTGGTTGTATAATACCAGTGACTCTTTTATATATATATAACAGAAGAAAAGGCAACCTCGCAGCTGCCTTCTTGATTTTTTTTTTTTTTGTCACCTTCTGTGAAAGTCCCTTATGAGACAATTATCATTCCAAAGTGTGGGAACCATAAACAGCTTGGGGTGTTTCATTTTAGGAAGGAAGGAAGAGAGAGAGAGAGAGAGAGAGAGAGAGAGAAGGAAGGGAAGAAGGAAGAAAAGACAGAACGAGGGAGGGAAAGAAAGGAGAAAGAAAAAGAGAGAGAGAGAGGAGGAAGGAAGAAAGGAAGGAAGGGGAGGCAGCGAGGAAGGAAAATGTAAGGTGTAAATCACCTCTACTTAATATATTTAAGCTATGTCAAAAAAAATGTAAACTCATAATTTTCTAGATTAAGTGTAGGAAGCCCAGCAAGAATTGTAAATTACAGTTTAATTTAGTTTAGTTGTCTTTTGAAGGTGGAAAAAATGGCATTATTTGTTCATGATGCGAGGAGAAGTTTATTTAGGCATAAATCATTAAGAAAGAATGAAAGGTTAGCTTTTCAATTGGTCTGGACATCTTAACACTTCTCCATGATACAGATCAACCATATTATTATGTAATATAAATGATTTGCTAGGCACTTTTAACATAAAGTGACCCACAAGGTTTCATTTCCTATTAACATTCCCATCAAAAAAAGATTTGCTCACCCAAAATTAAGCAACGACTAAGACAGCTTGAGACAACTACATTTGTATTTCGGTGCTGCAATTGAACAAGAATCTTCCTTTGTGTTCTTTATTCAGTCCAAAGGGACACAGATGCTAAATAAAGTTCACTTCTCACAGCTATTTTGGTAAAGCTTTTAGTCACATTACCCAATATGCCTCTATCCATTAGCAGTTTCAAAGGGAAATAACCTGGAATTTACCCAGGACAGCATGAAAGTTCAAATTTCTTGTTCTAACTAAAAGTCACATGCTCATATGTTTTGTCATGAAGGATGGGAATTCTCTAAAGAAACTATTTTACTGCATTTTATTGTTATCCACTCCAAATATAGGAGAGTCATTAAAATACAGAGGGGAAAAAATGTGGAAGAATGGATACGTCTATCACAGGTCCTTGTTCATGTCCAATTTGTTCATTGCCTGGATTGGTTATAAGAAAGCATTTGATTCTGCTCCACACAGCTGGATTGAGAAATGCTTAAGCATTTTTGCAATTAGCAGCAACATCCAGAAATTCTGAAGACTTCCATAAAGCTATCACAAACTAAGCTGATGGCCTATGGAGAAGAATTTGGTGAAACTGAAAACAAATGAGGAATCTTCCAAGGCGACTCACTTTCAGCTGTGTTATTTGTACTTTTGATGGCGCTACTAACAAGCATTTTGAACAAAACAAACTATGTCTATGTAATAGCTTAAAAGGGGTTGAAAATTTCAAATTGGCTCTACATGAGGAGTGTCAAACTCGCATTGTCATGATGGCATGATGTGACTTATCACGACTTTTTTCCCCCTTCACTAAAATGGGCAGGCCTGCGTGTGACACATCTGGCCTGCAGGCCACAAGTTTGACACCCCTGCTCTACATGGATGATTTAAAACTTCTCGCAAAAACTAAAGCTGAATTGAGATCACTGCTGAAAAGCACTGAGGAGTTTAGCAGAGACATTGAAATGTGTTATTTCAAAATATCAGCAATGGAAAAAGGAATAGAATTTTCCCACCTCGCTTCCATGATTGAATAATTATCAATCATCCAGAATGACACCGTTTTCATTTACAAGCATGTGCCTAGTGCCTGAGCGGGGAAAATGGCCTAATGTCCAGCATATCTGCCTTTAATTTTGATCTATTGCAGTTCTGGTTTATATACTGAAAATATGGTTTAGCTTCTTTAGGCTTATATCAGTGATTTATTAATGTTTCTCTGCCATTTCACATCCTTTTGTTTATTGGGGTGAATAAAACAGGATGAGTGAAAGGAATTTTATGCAATGCCTTTGAACAGTGTTCTGTGTCAAACAGTTCCAAGCAGCTAGAAATAGCCTAGTAAGGATTTTATTTCTCACTGACATTTTTAAGAAATAAAAAAGACTTGAAGCATATGTTTGTATCCACAGAGGCTTAAACTATAAACAGCTCCCAGCAAAGATTTGTCATTTTATCACTTTGTTTTTCATTAGTTAGCAAAGAATAAGACTGCAAACATCAGCTAAGTGATACTAAGCTAAGTCATAAGGTAGAGAGGATATCTAAAGATGTCCCTGCTTTAAGGAGTCACAATAAGACACTTAAGATTGGATGCTTTAATTTTCTGATTCATTAGAGCAGTTTGTCATGTTTTATTGATACTTAAACGTCACCCATTCAATCAGTAATGAATTCCACACAGATGTTACATTCAGGTGGGGTCCAATAATCATTAAGGCATTCATAGGCCCAATGGTAGTTAGTCCCATGAGCAAGTGTACTTTGTTTCTAATTATAGGGTTGCCACATCTGGCATGCAAACTATGGGCGAACACTAGTGGACAGCAAAGAAATATAGTCAATGCTCTTCTTTTTATTTTTATTTTTTGCTGCCATTTGTTGATTGGGTGATTTACCCAGTTGGTAAATTTTACATTGCAAAATGCTAATATTGACCTTTAGAGGCATAAGTGGAAGTTTGGGAAGGCCAGAAATGGGCCTGTTTCCAGCTTCCAAAGAGCCTCTGGAGTCTTGGGAAAACAAAAACTCTCCCCCACCATGGTGCAGGAAGCTGACTAGGCCAGGCCCATCCAGCAACCGGGCAGAGAGCCCATTGCTAAAAATTTTGAAGCCCACCCCTGGTTAGAGTCCTAGTAAATCGAAGAACATCTACACTCCAGTGAATTTGACCAAACTTTCAGGTCATACTTAAAGCACTTTTACTAGCTCAGTGTTAGGGGAAGTTGAGGGAAGGCTGGCTTTGCTTGGGAATGCCAGCATCTTCTGGACAAAGAGCTGAAAAGAAGTTCCTATCAGCTGTCTTTTACAGGATTGGCCCAAGGGGACCTCTCTGTGTAGATATTGTTTCATCTATTTTCTGGATCACTGCCACTGGGCATAGTGGTTGCTCCTGCAGGGATGAACTCAAATAAATGTTTTTGTTCATTGTGGACTCTTTTTTTGTTCCTCATGAGAAAATATCGGGAAGAGAAGAAGAAGAAGAAGAAGAAGAAGAAGAAGAAGAAGAAGAAGAAGAAACAACTAAGACAAAAAAGCTCTACAGAGAATCATTACAATTGTCCAGATTATCATCGGGCTTGAGCTACCAGCCCTGGATGACTTCTTCGCATCTTGCTGTTTGAGGAAGTTGCACAACATTCTCAGAGATTCTTCCCAATCTGCTTACAATCTTTGTGAACTGTTGCTTGCTGACAGAAGATACAGAACAATTAAAACTCAGACCATACATTTTCTGAATAGTTTTTATCCCAGAGCTATAATTGCACTTAACAACGAATTTAAGGACCACCATCAGTGAGCTGTTGAACAGTATTACTTGATCTGTTGTGTGGATGCTTGTGTGTTTTTAGGAAGTGGGGAATTTTGGCAAGTGTGGGAGGGTTTGGGGATTGTCATGTGTTCATGTGTGTTGGGTCTAGTATCTGGGTGTTATGTGATTTTTGTTGTATATATACTGTGTATATACGTACAATGACAATAAATAACTCAAACAAAATTGGTGGAAGGAAATATGGTGGGAACTTCAACCTGGTTTTAGAGGGAAAGAGGACAAGGTATGTTCAGTTGGATAGGTAGATGATTCCTCCCCCTTTTTTTCAGGATGGTTTCAAAGTAACACAAAGAAAAGTACACCTATCATTACTGAATGGAAAGATCTCTGCCTCAATTCTTTGAGAATCTTTAGCAGATAGAGTAAACAGCAAATTTGTTAGATAATCAATGGACTGATAGCTTTGTGATGGTATGTTATACAATGCCAGGGATAGGAAATCCAGTGCACTCTAAATATTCCAAATTAAATTCCCAATTCCCAAGCTCTAGTTAGCATTGCTAATAATAGTGGGAATTATAAACCAAGATAAGTTGCATATGTAGTCACATATCATTATAATACACAGCTTCCTGTGATACAATATAATGCCACAGTGATATAGAAACAATATCTCTGTCATTAGAAGAAGAAGAAAAACTACCAAAGAAAAGTCAAGAGAATTAGTTCTTCTGATGTTCATATCTCTCAAACACACTGCTGAAATTATTGGGAAATTTTATTCAAATAATTCAGTAATTTCAAGAGGATTTTACCAAAGGTAATTTAAGTTTCAGCTTTGGCTAAATTACAACTTTGCCTTTAAGACATCTTTTCATACTGGGGGGGGGGGGGGGGGGGGAGAAACCAGAGGTGATATTCAGCAGGTTCTGACCAGTTCTGGAGAACCGGTAGCAGAAAGTTTGAGTAGTTTGGAGAACCGGCAAATACCACCTCTGACTGGCCCCACCCCCCATCTATTCTTTGCTTCCTGAGTCCCAGCGGATCGACTGGGTCTTTTTTTGTTGCCCTGCATAGGAGAACGGAGCTGGAAAGCAGGTTAGTGGGGCGGGGAGGGAAGTAGTAACTTTCTCCCGGGAGTGGGGAGAGAATGGAGATTTTACAGTATCCTTCCCCTGCCATGCCCACCAAGCCACACCCACCAAGCCATGCCACACCCATCAAATCACACCCACAGAACCGGTAGTAAAAACATTTGAATCCCACCATTGGGAGAAACACTGATAAGCATTGCATGCAGTTTATATGCATTTTGTTCCCCGTAGCAAATTGCCAGAGGATGAAAAAGGTCATTGAATAATAACGTGTTGGAATATCTGATTAAGAAACAGCAGGCATAAAGTAGAATTGTTTACCAAGCTTGCATTAAGAGCAGATTTTCTATAATGAGAAAATTGTTACAATTTTTATGTTACACAGTTATGTGTGAAAGAGTTAAATAATATGAGCATATTTGGGTGCTTTTGCATTTCACATTCTTTTGTGTTCTTGACATCATGGGAAAATTAAGCATCAGTATTTTATGAAAATTACTTTTCTACTTAAGCCACCAACACTGAAATTCCATGGTCAAAAAAAATATTATTTTTTCCCACTCAAGGTACTTAACACTGCAATTTATGTTTGCAGAAGAAGAAGGAAAAAAGTGTAAACTATGTAAAATCCAAACAGCCATTTTTAATTCTTGATCTACATCAAACTTGCGGCCCGTCCCCTGGTTTAGTGAAGTGGGGGAAATCACAATACGTCATGTGACAACAATGTGACACCATGAGTTTGACACCCCTGATCTACATCATATCCATTAAAATGCCATCTTATAAACACAGCACAGAAGTTTATATTCTGACTACTCACATCCTTTAAACTTTACTAAAATACCTCATGAATGTGGAAGAAAGGGAAATAGTTATGAGATATAAATTAGATTCTAAAATTTTCCAGGGAAACAATGTCAGTGACCACAAGCCTCTTAACATACATAGGCCATGGGAAGAATAAAACAAGCTTTCTGTAGAGCTGCATAAAGGTATTAAAAGTACCCTATATCCAAGAAGTTATAATGTGCAGCAGCAGCCTTAACTGTAATCAAGAATGGTAATAGGTCTTCAGCCTTAATGTTAAAAATAAAGATTCAGTCCTAAAATGTGCCAAGTTAAGCATTAGATAAGATGTTATTAATAGAATGGTTGAGAACAGCACATCTGTATGTTTGTAAATGTATTGCATTAAATATTCATATTTGTAAAAGAAAAATATAATTAAATTAGATATTTAACATCACATAATGTTTTGCAACTACAAACGCCAAATATTACAATATGACCTATAATGTAACTAATAATGAATCACTTGCACTGCAGTTAGAATTTCTTCTGTAACTTTACTGTTGGCATCTGACAAACACTGTTGTCAGTTAATGGCTCGTATACATTATGTCTTTAGCATGGTTGCTAAATGTGAGCTCAGATTATCTTTGAAATAATAACCTTTATCAGATTGTCTGTGGGAAACACACAAAAGCCTGAGTGAAAATGCAGAAAATGGAGTGATATTTGAAAGTGATCTCTTCGATCTACAGGCATGAAGAACATCTACCAGTCTAACATTAACTGATTTGCTTTGGATCAGTAAACATCCTGCAGACATCAATAAAAGCAGGCTTCTGCTAACAAAGCAGAAATAACAATTGCCTCCCTGGGAATCAGTGCTGGTATACATTGTTATTTAAATAATGAGAATTAACTATTTTCATCAATCAGTTCTTGGTGCATTTCTGTGTTGGGTACAAACTGCTGAAGTCATATTTGGACTACACAGGTATGTGTACATAAATAGGTACTGACAACAGAGATATTATGGGATGTCCTATATCATTCCCCCCCGCTTTTCCTCTCTCATTCTTATATTCCCTCCTTATGGCCCACTGTTTTTTCCTTAGGCTGCTCAGAATATGCGTTATTCTGTTTGTCATGCTACTTTTGGACTTTTGCAGATTTGATTGTGTACAATGCCGGGGAGAGGGAGGAGGAGCTTTTAGGGTTTGCCACCCCAAATGTTGTACCCTCCTTGAGGAAATGTCACTAAGCCCATTTTGAGGGCATATCCATGTGACATCCTAATCTGTTCCTGTCTTATCCTGATGCTAGCTAGACTCTAAGCCACCTAAAGAAAATTAACTTTTGACTGGGATGTGGCTTGCCAAATGTCTGCACAGACTTGCAGATACTACCTACTGGACAATTCCTCTCCTGCTATGCCCTGGCAAATTTTCAGGTTATAAGTTATATATGTTTTCAAGTCAGTTTTCACTCTCGGGACTGCCTGGACTAAGTTTTTTTGGCAAGATTTTCAGAGGTTGCTTTCTAGTACCTTGTTCCTAGGGCTGAGAGAAAGTGACTGATCCATGGTTATTCACTGGCTTTGTGCCTAAGGTAGGATTAGAACCAGGGGTAGGATTCTATCAGTTTGGCCTGGTTTAGGTGAACAGGTAGCTCTGAAGATTAGCTGTTGGGCCCACCTGCCTGCCCTGGCTCTAGTCTGTGCTTTATTTCTGGGTTTTTCAGCTCAGCTGCTTCACACAGCACAGCGGATTGCCGCATGTCACTGTTTTACACACAGGCTTGCAGCAGAAGGTGAGTTGCAAATGTTGCGTATGCATGCCCATTTGGCATGCACAAAGCACGCATGAAGCACAAGCTCACCAAACTAGTTGTTACACTTGTTGAATTCCATCCCTGATTAGAATTCATGGTTCCCTGGTTTCTAACCTTCCATTGTAATCACTACAAATACATAAACATACATACACACACACAGTAAACCAAACACATCAAATCAGACATATATGCTCCTTGTGGCTCTGGAGAGTTGGAGACTATTGGATACATACTCTGCTAATGATCTTTTTTATATATTTGGGGGGGGGGGGGACACCTTATCTTCCGAATAATCAATAGGCATAGGTAGAGACATTGCTTATCTCCAATGGCTGCTTAAGGATGAACGTATTTTCATGATGTGCACTGAAGATGGTGTTTGATTTCATTGTACAAGGTGCAATGACAATAAAGTAAAGTAAACTAACTAATTAACTAACTAACTAACTAACTAACTGACAGACTGTAGCTAGATTCTGGTGGCTAGATTCTGCACAACAGCACTGAGGATTCATTGGAAACAGGTGAATAATCCATCATACCCATTTTAGAGAATTAATGCTGCAGATCCTTTTGCATTATCCCTCTCTAGCATTTTAGTATTTAATGACTATGGGCCTCACAGTTTAAGGACTGATATTACATTATAGTTAGGTCAAGCTGCATTTTGTTCATGTGAAACTGGCAGATTGGGTACCAAATTGTGATTTTAATATAGATTTTATTTATTATTTTATTCTAGAATTGTTAACTGGATATTCCTTGAGTGTTTTTAATGATTTAATGTCTGCAACTTTGAAAGATTTGCTACTGTTAAGAAATCTCACATGAACTTTACGATCAGATCACTGAGGGATGGAAATTCCATTTCTAATTCCCATCATTTTCAAGGAGTACATGTATAGTATTACCTTTTAAAAACAGATGTTTTTTATTTACTATTATTGTATATTTTAACATACAGTAAACAAAAAGAAGTCATTTCTTAAAGTCTTTGATTGTTTCTTTTTTTGGTCTGTCTTTTATTTTCCCAATAAATGATTCACTTTTAATATTTCATTTGAATTAAGTGTTATTTTCTAATCACAACACTTGTAAAATATCTATCGGAATAGTTAAGTGCAGTCCACATTCCTGATTATTCACAGCAGAGATATATAGATCAGTGATGGGATTCCAAAAAATTTACTACCAGTTCTGTGGATATGGCTTGGTGGGTGTGGCATGGCTTGGTGGGCATGGTTTGGTGGGCATGGCTTGGTGGGCATGGCAGGGGAACAATCCTGTAAAATCTCCATTCCCTCCCCACCCCACTAACCTGCTTTCCAGCTCTGTTCTCTTGTGCAGGGCAACAAAAGAAGACCCAGCCAATCAGCTGGGACTCGGGGGGCAGAGAATAGATGGGGCGGGTATTTGCCAGTTCTACTACTCGAAATTTCTGCTATCGGTTCTCCAGAACTGGTCAGGACCTGCTGAATACGATTTCTGGTATAGATGCTGAGTTATGTCTTACCCCTGTGCACAGAATTGATACATGACTTTCGTCAGTGGATTGGGAATTTCCCTTTTTTTACTCAGCCTATAGTCTCTGTAGTGTTTTCTATTCCTTATGGATGCATGTTTTGATACAGATTCGTCTTACAGTTCTCCCTAAATAAAGTTTTCTAGAACTGTGAGATTATTAGCATATAAATTTAATAATAAAAATAAGCAATAATTTATTACCCATAATTTTGAGCTTTTCCTTGATTTTTAGGTTATTGTTGCAACTGCTAGTCTTACAGGAAATGGTTATTTGTGTTTGAAGGGGATAAAAGCAACCATGAGAATCGCATTAGAGTCCCAGGTACTTCTGTAATTAACTTACATTTGATATTGTTTTATCAATTTAATATTTCAAGCTGTGATCCAGATTAATCCATTGCTGGAATTTCCCTTTAAAGTTTCCTTTTAATTTCAGCTAATGTTGAGGTAAGCTGGGATCTAATGGACTGAGAAATTTTATGGGCTACTTCATTGGCTGAATAATTTCTTCTGTGATTATTTTATCCACAGCACAATCATTTTACCTTGCTCTCTTTGTTTTTCTATGGACAGTGAGGTTGGGTCTTTGAACATGAGCTCAGCTATTAATTGTGCTAATAACTGGATGAATTCCTTTAAGTGCTGTCTACCCTTTTACCTTTTTCTATCAATTCTTCTCCCTCCCTCCTTCCCTCCCTCACCCATACGCACACAACTTTCAGAGCTATTCCTGATGCCTGACATAGAAGGAAAACAGTTTCAAAACTTCATAAAAGTGGAAAGGATCAAAAACATATTTTAAAACTCATCTCCTGCAGATGTAAATAGATTTGTAGAACATGGGAATCATGTTGACATTAATGCAATCCTAAACTGCTCTTCAGTATTCTTTGCTATGTTGTATATTTTCTTGATATTCTCTAAAGCTTTGCAAAAATTATACAGGTACCCATTGCCCCCAAAAGACTATTTTTAATATACAAAATAGACTGTATTTTTTTAATAAATTTAAAACAATGTATTAGTTTTGGAGAGATGAAACTATTCTATACAATAAAACAGAAACTATATACATTAATCAATTCAAGGATAATGAATCATTGATTAATTGTTTATTACAAAACTATTTTGCTATAGGTAAACCTTTATTGTGTAATAATATGAAAATACATGGAATATTCCCCTGACCAAAAGCTTACAATTTCATTAGGTATGAATTATTTATATCTAGTTACATAATTATAACAATGTATTACATTAGTAGTAGTAGTAATAGTAACAATATTAAATGTTATTTGTCTTCTTTCCAGAGTACCCCAGAGAATATTGCAAGAAAAAAAATGCTTAAATAAATCAATTTAAATTTAAAAAATCCAATCAGAGTTAAAACAATTAATATAAAAGTTAAATAATGCTCATTTTTAAAAAACAGAAATGCAAAATAATAGACTTGCAGCATGGTCTTATGCTACAAATACTTGGATCAATGCTAAAGACATTATCAAAACATTTTTAATACTTTAAGTAGTTTATAATCTATCCAGAGAACACTGACAATTCAGTGGATTAAAATGTACAAAGCATATTTTAATCCACTAACAGTGGCAACACACAACAGTCATTGTAAATATGGTTGTTCTAAAGCAGAGGCTCTCAACCTTTCGGGCATCAGAACCAGTTCTGTGGAGAAAGATTTTTCTGAGGACCAGAGGGGGCGTGGTTTTGCATACTGCCTACATCTCGCGGATGGGCCTTCATTTGTTTGCACGGACTGATTGCTGACAACCTGACTAAACAACAGACTTAGAATTCATTAAGTTTAATGAAATTAACAACATCTCTTAGAAACTAAATAAACATTCCACATACTTATTTATGTGCATATGTATTTTTCTCATCTATGGAAGAATACCAGTGTTTATTTTGTGCACGGCCACTATAGATAATTTTCATGTTCTTTCATTTTAGATTCACCTCAAGTTCTACATTAAATTAATCAAGTTTAATTGATCACAGATGAAGTCTACTCTGCCATTCTTTTTTAGAAAAAGTGGGTTTCATATTAAGAGTTCTGGTTCCTGAAAAGAGAAAGAAGGAGAGCACTAGAAAAAGAAGCAGATTCCAGATGATATATGTCATTCTCTATCTTCCTCTCTTCAGGAAAGTTCTCTAAACATCCTTGCATTTTGAGAAATCTGGAGTGATCCTGTAGGAAGGAAGGTCAAAGAAACATTTCCAAGAGTTGAACTATCCATATCTAAATAAGGACCAATTTAACCATAGTTCCTAACTTTTGATTGAGTAGAGATTTTCTAGAAAATAAAGGAAATGGATTCATTTCAAGAAGTGAAGAAATTAAATTATAGACATCTCAGCTGTGAATATGAATGTTGAATACAGAATCGTAGGCAGAGGAAGAGTTTTAATTGTGCATAAAATTATGGACCGTAAGAAGGAAATTAAATAAAATATGCCACATGAATACTCTGGTACACTGTATAACATGCCAAAGAGTAATGCATAATGAATTGTCCTGCATTTGAGGAAAAAAAGGAATTAAACCGAATGGTAATTTTAACACTCCGCTGGCAAAACAAAACTGGATATCTTCGATCACCAGCAACCATTTCTTTGGCAGAACACAAGGCTAGGCCGCAGGTTCTATTTATTTTTGGGTCTTGCATAGTGGTTTAGTCTTTTGATAGGCTTTCTAGTTGTTAGGCTTTATGTCCATCTGAATTCCATTTCCCTTGACATAGTTCCTCCTAAAGAACTTATATACAGAGAGTTCTGGCAAGCTATGAAAAAAATACGCTTGGCTACATAGAAAGAACCCATGAAAACATAATTCATTTGCAGCATTCAAAATTTTATTCAGTGGGTTCCACCTGAGGAAATGAGGAACAATAACAAAGACATTCAATATTATAGCAGGGCAATGACTAGAGAGTTTGGGCAACAATTAAATCTTCTTAGCTACTTTTTGAACATAGGCTTTCTTGATTTCTTTCACAAATTAGGTTTAACCTCTTCCCTGTCACTTGCAAACAATGATTTGCATGATACATTCTCCCTCAGCCCAATCCACCTTACAAGGTGGTTTCTTGGGGGAGGAGGAGAAGAAGGTGTCTTGGATATATTTGCCACATTGAGTTATTTGTAAAATTAATAAAGGTGGGATATAAATAAATAAATAATGATTTAGAAAAACTTCTGTGATCATAGTTGATGTTAAGTTATGTTTTGTTTTGTTTTTACAGCTGTGTTTACACAAGGTTATTTGATCTTCTCCAGAATTTTGTAAGCTTAATACTTTGATTAAGAGTGAGAAACAATAGTACAGAATGGAAAACATCTTACTCTTAGGAGACTGCCCCTTATGTTTCTTCTTATGTCTCTATCCTGCCCTTGTTTCTTTTCACTCTTCTCAATCATTCTTTATCATGAGTTGTTCATTCCGAGATTATACATTTTTTTTATCCATAAACTATTCCTTACAACACTGTAGTAGGAAGCATGAACAGTGTTATGCTGTTTCTTTCCAACCAGGATGCACAAATTTCACTCTGCAATCACTACTTAGCTTCTGAATATTCCTAAAATATAATAATCAATAAAAGTCTTCCAGCATGAGTACTGTACCTCCTCAGCCTTATGTAGTGGAGCATCAGGCAACAGAATCTGCATGAGGCAGTGAACTAAAAATGTAAGTAATGTGCATTTTCATATTTAAGGGTAGGTGGGCCATCTCTGTAGGATCATTTAATCCATGGATAAAAATTGCTTAAAAGCACCAGTGCTTATTTTCCATTTAAAGACTAGGTTTTAAGGTTTAGGGCTATAAGGGTATATCATCAGCCTTTTTTTTTTTAAGAAATTGGGCATATGAAGGATGGGAATTCATCATAATAAAAGAATAGAAATAGAAATAGAACAGAATAGAATAACAGAATTGTAAATGACTTTCGAGGGCTTCTAGTGCAACCCCCTTCTGGAGGCAAGTTGTTCCACTGGTTAATTGTTCTGTCTGAAAATTTCTCCTTAGTTCTAAGGTTGCTTCTCTCCTTGATTAGTTTCCATCCATTGCTTCTTGTCTTGTCCTCAAGTGCTTTGGAGAATAGCTTGACTCCTTCTTTGTGGCAACCCCTGAGATATCAGAACACTGCTGTCATGTCGCCCAGAGTCATTCTTTTCATTAAACTAGACATACACAATTCCAGCAACCATTCTTTCATTATGTTTTAGTCTCCAGTCCCCTAACCATCTTTGTTGCTCTTCTCTGCACTCTTTCTAGAGTCTCAACATCTTCTTTACATCATAATGACCAAAACTAGATGCAGTATTCCAAGTGTGGCCTTACGAAGGCATTAAAAGTGGTACCGGCATTAACACATGATCTTGATTCTATCCCTTTGTTAATGCAGCCTAAAACTGTTTTGGCTTTTTTGCCAGCTGCAGCTGGATTATCCACTAGGATTGTCCACTACGACTTCAAGATCCCTCTCACAATTACTACTATTACATTGCATAAAGTTTTTTAGTCTTTAAATTCTTGAGTTTCATTGGAAAATGGAAAAAAATGGTTTGTGTTTGGTTTGGTTTCTTGTTCTGATATTCAATCTTCTTTCCCCAAAAAAGATCTTATTCAACCCAAGCTAGGCCAAATGAGCCATATATTTGGAACACCAAGAAGACTGCCAAATCTTTTTTTCTTAATAACTGAACACATCTCCATTATGGAATTTTTACATACTCTTATAAAGTGAAAATACCTTTGGAAAACAGCATATGCAATTGTTTAATTTGACATTGTATCTTCTCTGTTTGCTTCTAAGTAATTGCATGTCCTAGGTAATATTAAGTGTGCATATCTGTATTGAGACAGGCAGACTCTTGCCCAGAATAAAGACTCCAAAATAAGTGGTAAAAGGTTTATTGGTCACTGCATGGAGCATCAAACCATTAGAAAGAATTTCTCGCCCCTTGTGGTGCTTATTTTTTTTTAAAAAAAAAGATTCATTTGTGGAATAATCTTTTTATTCTCTCTCTTCTCTATGAAATCTCAAAGGATATCTCATTCTTCTGAAGATCTGGATGTGCTGAGAAAATGAATTGTGGGTTTCTATTATTTACAAAGCTGGCATTGTGAAGATAAAGACACACCGGTTTGTATTGCTTTTACCAAAAGAGAAAGAAAAAAATATTTGTCACTGTAATTTTAAGAGAACAGACTTTCCATATAAAGTGTTTATTAGATGAAAATGTGGTAGATAAATTGGGAAAGTATATAGTTCATTCTTTTCAATTCAACATTCCTGAATAATGTTATATTCAGTAGATTCCAGAAGAAATTTCTATGCAATTATGAACATATAATTATTCCATTTTAAATAAAATTTCTGTATAAAAGATATCTACTTTATGTTATTGTACACAACACTATATTGCCTAGAAAAGTATGGTAATAAAAAGAGAATCATGAAGAAACATTAAAACTTGTTTTCATTTAAATCTATTTAAGCTTTATCCATTAGCTGTTAACGTCTCAGTTTAAATAACGTTCTTTTTAGCACTTTGGTACAGAATACAGCTATTTAGAATCCTCTTTAAAGAAAGAAGGTAGAAAATCCATTAAAATTAGCAAAGCAATAACCATTTTATTCAAGAAAATTACTGATACTAAATATAATAAAGTCTTTTCTCACTGTTAAAAAAAGCTTGACAGAGAAGTAAACATTATTTGGTACTGTCTAAATGGGTATTTATAAAGCAATCTTGGCATTTCTGTGAATTGGAAAGCATTTTTTTAATCCTAACTGCGTTATGAGTAACATAATGGTGGCATCTTTCCTATCTAATAGTCCAACATACAACCATTTGTCCAGAGATCATTCAAAATTATAATGGCACAGAAGGAAGGGGACTCATGATCCCTGTCCGAAGTCATGGCTTGTGCAGTGCCTCAATTTTGATTGAACAAAATTCAGGCATTTGGCAATCTGCCCTTCCTTGCAATTGATCACAGGGATGCTACAGTAGCTTCCTTGCATATCTCCACCCTAGCCACCCTGCTAGGTCCCCACAGACCTTGGTTTGTCACCCCACAGGGTCCCTGCGGGCTTTTAGCCTGCTTCTCACCTTGCTGGGCCCCTCTCCCTCCTCCTTTCCCCCCATCATCAGTTGGTCACTTACCTTTTTGATAAATCTTCTGGAAGTGGTTTGCAGAAAACAGTACTAGCACTTAGACTTATATACCACTTTACAGTGCTTTACATCCCTTTCTAAGTGGTTTACAGAGTCAGCCTATTGCCCCCAACAATCTGGGACTCCATTTTACACTTTACCCACCTCGGAAGGATGGAAGGCTGAGTCAACCTTCAGCTTGGTGAGATTCTAATTGACAAATTGCAGGCAGCCTGCAGGCAGCAGAAATAGCCTGCAGTACTGCATTCTAACCACTGTGCCACCTCATCTCATCAATCTTATTCCCAATAATTTCCATGTATTGGACATCATAAAATGACCAGAGACCATTTATTATGAAAGAGAAGACGGATCTTCAGTGTTATGGAAGCAGATGTTTAAAACAAAACAAAGGTGTTTGTTGAGTCTTGTTTGACAAGATCAGTTGAAAAAAAATATTTTTCCATTGAGCTGTCTCAAGCGTCCAGGTTGGGAGGAGCTCCAGTCTCGGCTCTTACAGGCTGAGCTTGAAATTGAGGAACGCCCCTCACCGTCACGTGGTCCTCGGGCGCTCCCCAGTTTTTTGCTCAGCCTCGTGGCAAACAGGCTGTTTTTCCCTTGCTCCGGTCGTTCAGCATTCTAGGCCTCTCCTTCTCATCGCTTTCTACTGAATCACCGGCAGGCAGCGCAGGACTTCAGGTTTGAACTCCCCAGGGAGTGTTTTTTAACATCCGAACTGTTTCCTTAAGGGGAGAAAACGAGCGCTTCGAGCGCTGCCCCCCCCCCC
>NW_020769356.1:2590051-2604218 GCF_900518735.1 Pseudonaja textilis
CGTTTGCCGCCTAATCGCTCCGCGCGAGGCCGCTTCGTTTCTGCCTGTCTCTCCTCGCTTTAGCCGCCGTTTCCCCCCCCCCGCGAACGCCATTTAGCCCAGGGAACGCTTCCCTGGTTCTCCCAAAGGGTCAATTTCTCTATTTTTCCCTGGGAGTTTACCACCGCTGGGGCTGCCTCCGTTACTTGCGGCCTCCATCTTGGGCCCCCTGTGGCGTCCGCCATCTTGGGTGTGCCCTGGAACGGCCGCCATCTTGTGAGTGGCCGCATGGCCGTCCGCCATTACTAGAGGCCTTTTTACAGGCCGCAGCCTTAACTGACTATTAGGCAGCCTGGGACTCCCACGTCTCAGCCTGTCTTTCATTCTACCGACAGGCCTCCTGCAGAAATAGGGCCCGTTGGCCCTGCAGCTTTTTCCCCAGCAGGCGAAGTAGCAGCTCTGCCCCCCCCACCCCTTCCCCGGTCCGCCCGGCAGGGGTAGCTGCCTGGCATTCACCTTCTGGCTGATTGGTCTCTGGGCTAGGCCCTGGTTCGTACCAAACCTCTATTTTAAACAGAGAAAAAATTTTTTTGACTAAAAGGGGGGCGTGGAACGTGCGCTTGGATTCCCGGCCTCCACGTAGGCCGCATCCAGACCTGGTTTCAGCTTACATTATTCCCTTCCGCCTGCGGCCCCAGGGTCATTGGTTTTTATCAGAGGCCTACCAGTAGGCCGCATTGTTTCCCTGACTCCTGGGCAGATCCTGGGACTGCTCAAATACCTTGCAATCCTGCCTAGGTCCCTTCCCCGGTTCGCCCGGCAGGGACAGCTTGGCGTTCATTCTGGCTGATTGGCCCCCGGGCTAGGCCCTACTTCCCAACACGTTGCAGAACAATTCTGTTGCCTTGACAAAAAAGGGGGTGCAATACGAGCACTGGGAGTTCCAGCCTCTGCTTAGGCTGTACCCAGACCCGTTAACCGCCTCGCATTAACCAGAAAATTTTTTTCCTTTTTTTCTCTCCTCTCCAGATGGCAGACGACAATACCTCTCGTGGCACTTCTCTGAAGGCCAAGGCTAAATCCCACCACCTGCGCAAACAGGCACAGGAACCATCCAAAGCTTCCCAAAGGGATGCCCTCAGGCGACACAGGGCCCTCGAAAGGGAAATTGACAGACGCTCTCATGAGTCAAGCTCTGTGCCCCGGGACCCTTCCGCTCCATCAACCTCCACCCATCCTCCTCTCCCCTCCTCTCCTGCTTCTGCTTCTTCCCCACAGCCTGGACAGGCCCCTGAGGTCACCTTGCCCACCACTGCTGTAGAACTGCGCCCGGAGGAGTCTCACCCACCCCCCATGGCGGAAATACCCGAAAACCTAATGCAGGCTATGGAACTGGCCATCCGGCAAAGGGTAGCGCAACAGATGCAGCAGCTGGCCGGTCTGGCTCCTCGGCCTGCGGCCCCCGAGGCCCTAGGATCAGCGGCCTCGCTTGGTCAGGCAACTCCCCAAGGGGACTTAACCTTACCTTTGGAGATGGAGGGGATGGAGGCCCAAGAACCCGGGGACCCTTCCCTCTTTGGGGACGAGCAGGACCTTGACATGGGGTCCCTCATAGGCAGCGAACTCTTTTCGGGAACAGGCCCCCTAGAGGGGGACATGTCGGAGGACGAGGGCCTCTCTCCAGGCCAGCCCGCGTTTTTAGGGCTCTTTAAACCGCACCTATTTAGGTCCCTCCTGTTCAAAGCCAGGACTACCTCGGGCCTGAACCCCCCTCCCCCACCAGCGGCGGCAGGGGTTCCTCCCGACTCTCTCTTCTCTCAGCCCGTGGTGGAAACTGAGGTGATCCCTGTCCCGCCCATATTCTCAGACATGGTCTCTAGGCAGCTGGCCTCCTCGGGGCCCCCTCCCCCCCCCAACGCCCAGGACAAGCGGTTTTTTAACCTGGAACCGCAGTTCTCCACCCTGCTCGATCCCCTCCCCGTGGACGAGCCCGTGGTAGGCCTGGCTTCCCGCTCTACTCCCAGCGACTCACTCGATGCTCTCCAGCCCGAGGACAAGCGAGCTGAACTGGCCCTGTGCCGCGCTCACCTCTCTGACGCCTGGGCAGTCAGGGCCTCCACTGCCGCGTCTTTTTTCACCAGGTCTTCCATCAAGTGGCTCCAGCAGCTCAAGCAGCATGTTCCCGCAGCCAATCTCAGGGCGCACCAGGACATTGCCAAGATCCTGGCCGCGGCCGAGATTTCGGCAGACGCCACCTTCCAGGCGGCAAAGTTCTCCACCAGGGCCATTTCGTCCCAGGTTACCGCCCGCCGTCTACTTTGGCTCCGCCACTGGCAAGCAGACGTTAAAAACAAGACTAAGCTAGCATCAGCCCCCATCTCTGGGGAGAAGTTATTTGGACCGGTTCTCGACCCATTCCTGGCCGAGACCTGGAACAAGCGCAAGTACCTCCCTTCCCTCTCTAGGAGGTCTGACTTCAGAGGTTCCTCTCCCTCTCCTCGCCAGGGTTCTTCCCATTCCTCCTCCTTTTCCAGATACTACCGATCCTCTCCCTACAGATCTCCCTACCGAGCGGAGCCGGATGGGTCCGGAGGTAACTCTTCCAGGAAGCCCTCCCGGGGATCCGGGAGAGGTTCGTTCCGTCGTTCCCGATAATGCAGTCGTCCCCAGGCGCTTGCTTTTTTAAAAAAAAAAAAAAAAAGGAGAGAGGAAGGAGTGCGAGAAGGCCAATCTCTACTCCGACCTCTAACCCCTGTCTGCAACAGGCTCCTACCCCAGGAGCACTCTTGTCCCCCTCACCCTGCCCTGGGCGACTGGTCGGCAACACATCTACCCCCATCCAATGCTAGCTGGGGCCCCTCCTTGCGCTCCCGGTCCTCACACAGATCTCTAGCCTTCACTACTACTTTTATCCCCAGACAAGGCAGCCCTCGGCCAGCTGGGCCCTTGAGTAAAGTCGTCCGTCTCGCCATTGGGCGGAACCGAACCTGGCTCCCCCGGGGCAGGCCGCTGTTCCGGGAACTCGCTACGTCCAGGCAATTGGTTCCCCGGGGCCTTCCTGATCCTAGCAGAGGGGCCCCTCCTCCCCTCCTCCTCTCTGTCCCAGAGTTCTCCCAGGGGAATTCCCAACACAGGTCGACCTTCCCAGTCTCTTGAATCACGGTTCCAGTGCACATCTGTTGGCCTCCTTGGCGGGACTGCCTTCTGGACAGCTCCGCCTCTTTAGGCCCCTTGTTGAGACATTCCAACCTCCAGGGGTTCCTTCTGTTGGGCATGCCTTCCAGCGGGTCTTCAGGGTCCCAGGAGAGATTCTATACCAGACGGGGCCCCACCCGCAGGACTAGCCAAGCTTTGGTATGTCCCAACCTGGACGCTCGAGACAGCTCAATGGAAAAGGGGCGTTGGTTCTTACCTGATACGCTTCTTTTCATGGAGCTGTCGAGAGCGTCCAGCCCCACCCGTAGGCCGTCTGGTGGGAAACCTGGCTGTTCGACCGAGCAATCTAATATATTTCTTTTTCCTGAGTGTGATGAGAACAGGACCTTCCTTCTCGTCTGCGCAAAAACCTGGGGAGCGCCCGAGGACCACGTGACGGTGAGGGGCGTTCCTCAATTTCAAGCTCAGCCTGTAAGAGCCGAGACTGGAGCTCCTCCCAACCTGGACGCTCTCGACAGCTCCATGAAAAGAAGCGTATCACGTAAGAACCAACGCCCCATCTCAAGGAGATGGTTCATTGCTTAACATTTGAAAGGAGGTTTTTGCAAAGTAGGTTAGCTTGAGTGAAACATGTCTCTTTGAGCAACCACATCCTCTGGCCTGAACCTCCACCAGGACCAACAATGTGACAAAGTGGCTGTACAGGTAGTCCTCAACTTACAACAGTTCCTTTAGTGACCATTCAGAGGTACAACGGGACTGAAAAAAGTGGCTTATGATCATTTTTCACACTTACGAATGTTGCAGCATCCTCATGGTCACTTGATCAAAATTAAAATGCTATTATTATTAACTTAACAAATGCAATGACTGTGGAAAGAAAGGTTGCAAAATGGAGCAACAATTAATCTAACAAAGGTTTCACTTAGCAACTTACATTTTGGGCTGAATTGTGGTTGTAAGTCAAGGACTCCCTCTACATGCACACACGAGACAGCCTTCAAAGCAGGTGGAACAAGGAGAGGTATTCCCCTCACGCTATTATGCTTTCAAGAGCTTTAGAAAGCCCTACTGTCAGTTTCTGGATTCTTCCCCAGCTCCAAAGTGATTTGTAATCCAAAAGATTCATATTTTGGAACGGAATTTTAATCTTGGCTTTGTTCCTTCTGACCCAATCACCTCCACCTACACTGACCAACAGAGAAAGGACCAGAAAATAGCTTATTCATAAAGTTGTTTCTCCAAAATCAGAAATGATATTCTACTGGATTTGGAATAGCCATGGAAGCTGCAGTAATTATTGGAGGAGTTAAACTTCTCTTGCTTTTCTCTGTTCCTTGGACAACTCAACAATTCACTGAAAATCTACTGTTACCTTGATCACATATATCTTTACAAATTAACAGTCTTTCCTATGGAGCAACCTTTTAAAGGTATGCACAATTAAACTGCAGATTGATTAACAAAATAAATTAGAATCTTACCAAAAGAAAATTATTGAATACATATTTCCCAAGAGCTTAAAAACATGTCTGTGCATTAGATTCTTTCCATAATACAGTACTTAACTTCCTTCTATTGCTAATGTTAATGATTGCCACATAATTAGATTATGCAAAATTTGCAAGCTTGTTACAAAACAAAAAAGGACAGAAATACAATCTAAGTTCATATGCATTCTTAATGGACTCAGTGGAGGAACAATAGGGCATTATTAATATTAAACTTTATTTGTTAATATAATACATATACCTATTGTTTTTTTTCCAAGTCACTTATGGGCATTATGAAAGATGCTAGCTGAGAATTCACCCACGCATTCTGCCACATTCTGGGACAACTGCAAATCTTGAGCTGTTTTCATGGGCTCTTCAGAAGAAGTTACTGTAGTAGTCCACCAGAATAAATCGGATAGGAATGACCCAAATTCAACAACAGCTGACAGAAATCATTCTTTGTTATAGGTATTAGTGTTAGGTGGTAGCTGAATTTCAAAGCTGACATGTTTCTCCACATTTAATTGGAGTGGGATTGTGTAAGGCATCCAGAAAGTATACATGATAGTTAGGTAGTACATCACAGTCATTTCCTCTTATCTGAGTTTAACTTTTATCATATAATTCCAAATCCAATCCTCTAGATTTGTTCAACCCAAAACTTATAAGCAAGAAGTAAAACTGAGTTTCATCAGCTTATTATTGGCAACCAGTTCATCAAATGATTTTCCTCCAATGATTTCATGTATACATAAGAAGATAGAATCTTGCCAGATCTCCAATGAAAATTTAAAAACTTTAATTTTTTTTAAAAAATTAAAATTGCTGTTTTCCTTTCTCTGAGCTTTTTGTTCTTCTGTATGCTTTTGCTTTAAGTTCAATGGTGTGAAATTTCTACCTGAGATAAAAGAATTTAATACACACATTGAGAAACCCCAGATCCTCAAAATGATTTTGACTACTTGTGACGGGAGTGAAGGATAAAACCTTTCTACTCCAAAGAAGTAGAAAAAGAATAAAAGAGCACCTTATTGTTTGGAGAAGGAGGAGGAAGAAGAATAGGATGCAGCTGCTCCAGGAAAAATAGGCAAGAAAAATAGTAATTACAGTCAAGGTTTCTGCCAGGTTTCAAACCAGCAATCTTCTATTTGCAAGATTTGTAAAACTTCCATTGTGCTTATTGTGGAACATATGATAATGAGAGCTTTATGATGCTTTAGAGAAGAAGATAACACTGACTCAGTGGAACGAATGTTCTTTTATGTGCAATGGAACTGGTGGTGTTGGCCTTCAATAGACTGAAAGGAACTAAATGAGATGTAGAAGATGGCAGCCCAGAAGCTATTCTCAGAGTCTTTTTCTTTGCAGGTTGTTACTTGGAACACTGACCTAAGAACTCTTATACTGAGTTGGAAGTACGTTGGAAAAGTGTATCTGAAAAATGTACTTCAAGGTAGGTTTGATGGCGAATGAGAGACTAATGGATGGTGTAACCCTTGTATAAAAAGGATATGCACATAGAAAACGGTTTATGAGAACAGTTATGAAGAAATATACAGCCACACAGAGTTGAACAAGTTGTATTAATGTTTACTTGAAGAAATAGCACAGTCCAATAAACAGTCCATGTCATACACATTTTTAACAGTCCAGAAATATCCAGTTATAAAGTCTTCTTACTGGTTCCATGTCTTTTACAGCAGACAAATATCAAACCATAATACAGCAAATAACCTTCAATATCAACAGGATATCAAAATAAACAGGGTTAGTCAGTATCAGTCCATAGATGGTCAGTATCAGTTTCAAGAAAGATCAGCAGTGAAGAAGAGAAAGAAAACCATGATCTATAGCTCCCTCTTATGGCAACTTATAGCATAATTAACCAACCAGAATACAGCATAATACATTACAGTTTTTTTTCCTTGAAGTTACAAACATATATATTTGTAGTTTATATATTGTCAACCCAACTACGTTATTTACATATACATAACAGATGGCAATGTTCTTGCTTACAAATCAGGGGTGGGATTCTACCAGTTTGGCCAGGGGACTTCATATATGTCTTGGTTTTCCAGGTCAATTTCCTCTTTGGGGTTTCCAAGGATGGCTGCTATTTTTCTGTCTGTTTTGAAGGCAGTCTTGATGCGATGCCTGTGTAGTATCTATCCTCTGTGCATCATGCCTGGCCACATACATTGGACAGACCAATAGAAGAATAAGTACCCGCCTGGATGAACACAAAAATGCAGTAAAAAAGCTGGAACACGCTTCCTCACTAGTCCAACACATGAAAGCCAGAGGTCATAACATCAACTTCAATGGCACCAAAACCCTAGCCACTATAGAAAACCCCAGCCACAGAATTATCAGAGAAGCCATAGAGATTGAAAAAAGACCTGAAAGCATAAATAGAAGAGATGATTCCACTAGACTGTCAATTATTTGGAAGCCTGCACTCACAAGCAAAAAAAATCTCCACACCACAAGCCAGGCAAACACCTGTGCACAAACAGATCCCCCCTGATACCTCCAGCTCAAACACACCCCAACTAGGCACCCAGATGAAACCTAGCTTCCTAACAAATGATAGCCGACCATTTACTCGGAGCCAAGCTGCACTAAAGGCCTCCAATAAAGGAACACAATGTTGCCAGCCAATCAAGACACAAAAAGAGCCACAAAACAGACAGAAGATATTAGAAACACCAATCAAGCAGAACACAGCAAACTCCAAGACCAATAAACACAGACCAAGACTCCCAACCAATCAGAATGAAGAAAAAACCATTCTGGCACAGCAGTAGGCTGCCCCAAATTTAAAACTGAAACGGCTGTGATAATTTGACTCACAGACGAATGCAATACAGAAGCCTGATGATGGCAGATGAGATTCTGCCGAAGCGTTGCTACAACTTTAAAAGCACAACTACAATGACGTGGGAAAATACCCAAACAAAGCTGAATACCATACATGTAAGTACCCGCGAAAACTTAAGAAAACAAATACATACATACATACATACATACATACACACACACACGCACACACATATACATATATGACAGTGGCTGTGTCCTGGGGTCATATGATCCCCTTTCAATGACCGTCTGACATGCAAATTCAATGGCAAAGCCAGATTTACTTAACAACCTTGTTACTAATTTAACAGCTGCAGTGATTCACTTAACAAGTGTGACAAGAAAGTTTGTAAAATAGGGCAAAACTCACTTAACAAATGTCTCACTTAACAACATAAATTTTGGGCTCGATTGCAGCCATAGGACAAGGACTACTTTGATATGTACAACTAAAAATCTCTATATGCCTTATTCTAGTGAAAAAAGATAGCATCCTGAATACAATCTGTAAACAATCATTGATTCAAATCCCCAAAGAGGCATTGAGTCCTGTGAGGGCAAAAGCACAGCATCTTTCAATACCCTTTTAAAGCAGCTGTATCTTTCCTCAGGATTACCTGGGATTCTAAATGAAGTTGGTTCAACAAAGTAAAACAAAAGTACCATGAGCTGTATTTTAATATGTTACACATTTCCCTTCATAAAAAGATTTTTTTTTAAAAAAGCACATAAAATAGCATGCTTCTGTGCTCCTTTAAATCAAGGATGTGGTTTCTTCACACTATAAACGCAACTTGTTGAATGACAGCTAGATTAGAAAATGTCTTGATAAATTGGAGGCAACTAAATATCTAGGGGAAAACAACTATTTTATTTTATTTTTTTGTGATAAATCTTCTCACATCTTCCTCTTCTTGCTATGCCTTTCATTTCACTTTTAAGAGATTATGATCCTTCTAGCTGCTTTCAATTCTACCAGATAAAGTCACTGCAAAGATAAATAAACTAGGGATCTTAAGTACTGAATACAATACATTAATAGATTTCCATTTTTCTGGTTTCATAGTAGGATAAGTATCAGCTGACAAGACTATCTGCTTTTCCAAGGTATACTATAGAAGACTGCCAGCAATACATATACATGCATACATATATACTGTTCCAATGTTTGAGGGGTTCCTACAAACACGAGGGAGTCAAACTATTTCCCAAAGCACCAAAAGGCAAGAAGAGAAACAATGGATGGAAACTAATGAAGGAGAGAAGCAACTTAGAACTAAGGAGAAATTAACTAACAGTGAGAGCAATCAACCAATGAAATAGCTTGCCTTCATTATTGGAAGCTTTCAAAAAGAGCCTGGACAACCAAATACCTGAAATGGTATAGGGTCTCCTGCTCAAACAGAGGCTTGGACTAGAAGACCTCTAAGGTCCCTTCCAACTCTACTCTTCTATGTTCTATATGAATGTATACATACAAAATACAAACCAAGAGAGATTGTTAGTGTTACCAATCCTTCTGGACCCAATTCACTTTTTAAAAATATCATCATGACTCTTAAAGAATGGGCAAATTTACATGCATTTACCTGGAACTAAGCCCCCTAAATATAATGCAGTGCATTTTTGAGAAGCTTTTCTCAGTCTGCTTGATTAGTTTAGTTTTAAAAATGAATTATGGTAAACTATGATAATCAGAAAATCCCAACATGTAATCAAACATTCAGCTTTTGAATTTTGAATGAGAGCAAAATCTTCAGCAAGCGTCTAGTGAATCGGATAATTTCAACTTAGTAAGCCCTTGAGCAAATTATGTACTTGAAATTGAAAGTTCCTTTCTTGCAGCATTAGAAGATAAGCCAGGTTAGAGGAAGAAAAAGAATGTGACAGTGCTCATAGTAAAACATAATTAAATAGCATTCAATGAATCATGTTGTAAAATACCAATAAAACTAAGCAGGCAGACACAGTGACAAGTCAATAAAACAGAATCATTGGAAGGAAGAATAAAAAGATTTGATATGCTAGCAAAGAGATTTAATGCTAAAGAGCTCCATTTGCTTACTTAGGCCTGATGTCGAGATTCCGAGTTGAATATAAAAGTGTCAGTTGTTGATATTGAACACCTTGGAATCTACAGTAGCAAACAAAAACAAGTCTTATTATTGTTATGCCACCACAAATATGACCTAGAATAATATCTATGGAGATTCCCAGTCATCCAGGTCATGGTTGTCCCAAAGGTGTTTCTTCTAGAGGCACCTGGATTTTCTCTGGTTTTTCTTGGAAGACATTTTGCTTTTCATCCAAGAAGAGCTGCAGAAGCTTCTTGGATGAGGAGTGAAACATTTTCCAAGAAGAACCAGAAAGTCCAGTTGCCTCTTGACAAAGCATGTTTGGTCCTAGAATAATATTGTTAATGTCTTCAGGTTTGATGTTATTTAAAAAAAATGCAAAAAATAGGAATGGTCCCACCATTTGGAAGAGTGAGGCAGTGACTCAAACAATTAATAATGAGAAGGGCACTGGAGGAAAATATGGACTTTGTCCTGAAAACTCTAAGCTCTCTGGTTACAAGTAAATGTAATGTGCAGCAGATTGCTTTTCCAAAAGCCTTTCTCCTGGGGGGAAAAAACTGGTAGGCTTTTCACGGAGAATGGGAGGATGGAGACCTGGAAAAAAATGACTAAACTTTAGCTCCTTTTTAACCTGCACAGCCAAGGGCATCTGTGAAGGAGAGGGATCAATAATATCAAAATGGCAACTGCAACTGAGTGCTTGGGGTCAATTGAAATGTTTTGCCTTGTTGCACAAGCCTAGCCTAAATAATGAATCAAGCCTGTTCTATGTTGGGATTGATTGGAGAAGGAATAGCTTTTCTTGAATCTAGTGCAACCAGCATTGCATACAGAAAACCTTAAAGATGCTAAACTAAACATCAGGTGTGACAATGTTATTATGTAGATGCTACAATTATGGACTGACCACTGATACAAGTATGTAATTTTCAACATTTGAGTGATGACCTCATCACACACATTTTGTCATTTTGTCCTGCTACAGACATCTATGAATACAGTTTACTGTATATCATGGGTGTCAAACTTGTGGTGTCACATTGCTGTCACATGATATTTCATGATGTTTTCCCTTCACAAAGCTGGGATAGGTGTGGCCTGCATATGACACTTCCGGCCCATGGGCTGCCAGTTTGATAACCCTGCTGTATACAATGCTCTTGAATTTTGTGAATAGTTGGGATCTTATTTTTGGTTCATTCAGAGGAATCCTTGTAATATATTTGCTTGACTCATCAAATGGTTCGTATCAGCTATTAATATAAACCATACTTTTCAGTTTCAAAAGAATGCTAGACATTTCCACCATTAGTTTCTCCTATAAAAGTTTTATTGCCTTTCTTGCTCTGTTGTAAGTTGCCTGTGTTGTGACATGATTCTGTGATATGACTACACTATACTACTGGACTGTTTACTGGTAGCCTTTTCCTTCAACAAAACCTTCTGAATGACCAGATAAAAAACAGGAAGCAAAGCAGCTAATGCTCATGAAGTGAGAGCAACGCACAACTTGTAATTCACATCCATTCATGTCTTATGTGAGCAGAAGTACCAGTCTATAGTTTATTTTGTGGGGCACGATCCTTTTGCACAAATCACCTGAGAGATTAACGCACACATAGCCTCCAAATCTGCTGCTCCAGCTTCCAGACACCATACAGTACATGTTTCTGCCACTTTTAGCATTTTACTCGATTGTTCTCTGCATAAAAGATAAATGAATGACACCTTAAATGGAAAAATTGCTTTTTTATGTAACAAAACCCTTCACATTCCATCTGTTAATTTGTCTAATTCCAATCTTTCCCAGATCGTCACCCATTATTTAAATATATTAAAATACATTTTCAATTAGTTTTCAGGTACAAAATACAACCATTTGTGAAATTTCTATGGACTTCAAAAGATGCACAGAGCTATGAATTCTTTTTCTTTTGTGCTTAGAGATTGGTTCTGAATCAAACTGATTCACCTACAGTATGAATTATTCTTAGTACAATAAGAGTTGTTTTTCAGATTATAGCCCTTCTTTCCTTACAGCAGAAGGAAAGCCAAATGTATCATTTTTTTCTTATGCAACAGCATAATTTAAGATGCACCGTCATGATTTCATTATCTTCCTCTGTAACTACACTCCTATTGCTAAGATAAAATATCATCAATGTTTTTTTTAAAGTTCCAGACCAAAATAAACACATTGTTTTTAATTACTTTTGGAGTACAAGATGTATCACTACCAGACAGGCATTTTTAACTATGATACATTTATTTGCTCTGGTATAGCTTGGAGCTCATGTGGGTTTGTAATTAGATTGTGTGAGGATGATTCAATTGATGTTTTCTCTTTTTCAAACAGTTTTGTTCTACCTTTTGAAATGAGGAAATGCTGTGTTATATACCACAGGCTTTCTGCATAGCGTGGAAACGTAGTTCTTGAAAAGAGTGATGTTTTTAAATGTTGGTTTTAAATTCAATGAAGGAAAAAAAGAAGTCGTTTGCAATGCCCATGTTTTCAAATTAATAGCGCTAAGCAAAATATTACCTATTGCTTTTCCCAGGCTGTCTTAGACTGTGGGCTGTTCTTTCAGATTCTTAAAGGTAACTTGGTATATATATATATATTTTTAATGAAGCAGATGTCTTGCAATCTCCTTCCCATATCCTGATGCCTTGGTGTAAGCAGGTAAAATCTCTTTTCTGTCTTGCCTGCACATATGATGAATGCCATACTTCGTTCCACTATTCAGAGTGGTAATAGCTACATTCCAGCCATAATCCAAAACTTCAGAACTACCTTTAGAGCTGTTTGATCTATGGCTACAAGTTGATAGTTATTGCAATGTGGATCTGTAGAAGCCATGCAATCAAAATTCTTAAGGGCCCAGTTTGGCATGCCTAGAGTATCTCTAACTCCCTGTAAGGCTAAAGTATATACCTGATTTCACTAGAGACCCTAATGTTCCTATTCATGATACATTTACACAAGATAATTCATTCCCAAAGATCCCAGTTCTGTATCAAGTCCATGTTAATATTCTATGGTTTTTCCAAACAACACTTGATATCTGTGAGAAAACTCTGTAGCAGATCCACCAAAAGACTCCAGCAAAAATTGAACAATTTATAGCTCGGGCATGATAGAAGATAATTTTTTAGTGGAAAGATGCCTCATTTGTCCTTGTTGCAGAGGAGTTTTTACATCAGGGATTTTCAAACTTAGCAATTTTAAGTGGACCTCAACTCCCAGAATTCCTAAAGTTGTCAAGTTTGAAAAACATGTTTGGCAAAATAATCAGATGTTATACCCTCCTTTAAGTCTTTCTGAAAAGGGAATTAAACAGTCCAGAAATGGCACCTTCGACCAGTCTTTGTGAATAAATGGCCTTAATCGTACATAGTCTCCTCTCTTGCCCTTTAAATTTAAAGTTTTAAATTTACTACTCTCATCCTCTAGGCAATCTAAATAGACAGTGGTTTTTCCCCTCTCTTTTTAGTTGATACTTTAGCAACAACTTCCTGGAAAATAGCTAAAGTCTGCTTGATCTATAGTCATTTGCCTAATAATCTTTTTCTAATGGTCCATTTCTTATTTATATATTTTAGTTTATTTGTTCCAATTGTCTTTTTGAATTGCACAATTTCCCTTACCACCAGAAATATCTGGTCGACTGATTAACTTACAAAGCTTCAAGTAAACATTTGAGCCTATTTCATTGCTTTTATTATTTAGATTCCAATCATTGCATTGTATTAAGTGAGATTCCCCATCTAGGCTTACTTTAAATTTGGGGAGACAGACAAGAAGGTCAAGAGACCTTCTTTTTTTCAATAAGTTTTTATTTTTATATTTAAAAAAAACATCTCTTTTGGTGAACAATGTGGTCCCAGATTTTTACATTTCAATACAAAAATGACCATAGTTACATATTCATCTTTCATATTCAATTTAATATCATATTATTACTTATTCCATTTTCCTTTAAATATTCTCAAATACTCTTATATTCATTACACTTATTTTATCCAATTCCAATTCATATCATCACTTATTTCATTTTTTAAAATATTATCATATCTTGTTTTACAATATTATCTTAAATTTTTATTTCATTTCTATATTCATTATTCATATTTACTTTTAGCTTTTAGCCAGACAGTTTAGTCCACCTCATCCCAACTATACCCTCAATTCTCAGAACAAGCTAACCTAGAAGGTGTGCAAGTAAGCATGAGAACAAGAGAAGGAACTATTACAATTGGAAAGGAAGAAAGTGGAAGTCATGTCTAGCCAAATTCAGTAATGACAGGGGAAAAACAGGACCAATATCCAGTTGCCAAGGATTAAAAAGCCACATTAAAGAGCCACAACTCTGCATAATTTCTTTCTGGAACTGATGCAGTTTGATGCAGTTGTACAAAATCCTCAACAGCAGAAGGATGTCTGAAGAGAGTAAAGACTATAGACCATGAGGGGCATATGATATGGTTTTTGTAACTTGTTAACTAACATAGTTACTTTGTTTTTTAACTTATCTCTCTCTCTCTCTCTCTCTCTCTCTCTCTCTCTCTCTCTCTCTCTCTCTCTCTCTCTCT
>NW_020769356.1:2604228-2615111 GCF_900518735.1 Pseudonaja textilis
TCTCTCTCTCTCTCTCTCTCTCTCTCTCTCTCTCTCTCTCTCTCTCTTTCTCTCTCTCTCTCTCTCTCTCTCTCTTAAAATGCTGTATGGATTAATCGATAGCTTTTAATATTCTTAAACTGAAAAGATAAATCGCCTGATGAAAAAGTTTGTTAGTGCTAAGTGGGATCTTGTTTGTCTCTTCGTGAATCCTTCTCTTTAAATATTACGCCCCTTCTGACATCACACCTCATTTTAATGAACATCTGTGATATCATGGGATGCAAATATGTAACATGTTTGACTACATGTAACTGATTTCCTATGCAAAGGGGAGGTTACTTTTATCCTGTCCAACCAACTTTCCTCTTGCATTTTCTTTGTTGTGTTAACTATAAAAAGGAATGTAGGATGGGTTTTCAGGTTCTCCCTTTTCAGAGGGAGATCCCACTTCATTAGGGTACCTGGTAGAGCCTAATAAATTGCTTTTAAATGATCTTCTGTCTCAGTTGCTTATTTGGAAGGCAAACCGAGACAGAACCTAGGATCAGATTTGGCTATCAGCCATGACAACATTTAAGAACCTAAAAAGATGGGATAAGACTAAATAAGCCAAAACCATGCTTATGGGGGTGGGCCAACTTATTTGAACTGGCAGAGTGAAACTAACCCTATTCAACTAGGGCAAAGTCTTGGAGAAAGTGTGAAATATAGTAAAAGTTCTGCAAAGTTTTTGAAGAACCTGCATCGTGTCCACTGACAATCATAAGAAGCCCTCCAGAGCAGATACACTTTAAATAATATAGTACAGTTACTTCCTTTTTTTCTACTAGGTTTCCTTTTCTACTTAAAAGGAAAATTTGTTCCTTTAGAACAAACTGTATCTTTCAATTGCTATATTCCTATTACAGCAATCACTGTACCAGGTCTATATTATATCTACTAAATATTTTCATTTTATACTCTCATTTGTTACTTGTCATTTGTTATACAGTATTGCTGCATTGCAAAAAAGCCATAAAATTTATGAACCAAAGTATCATTTTTTTAAAAGAAAACCTTGGTGATTTAATAAGCCACATTAAAGTATCTCCCATGTCCTTCATGATGTACAATTTATTACCTGAAGTTATGTATCAAGGGTTTTTTTTTTAATCCAGTCCTTCCAGGATTCATTTTAAAGGTCTCCTGGTCTAGTGCACCTTTCTTTGTTCTATTACTTTTCACAATCCTTGTAAGGTTCAGTCCCTCTTATACCATTCAGTTTTCTGATAATTTAGACCCTGGTCCCTGAAACTACATCTCTCTGTCCACCCTGTTTCTGTAGCCAGACCTATGTTTGCAATATGTTTCTTTTCTAACTACTTCTCTCTCATGAACTATTATGCCATATATTGTATTGTATTGTATTGTATTGTATTGTATTGTATTGTATTGTATTGTATTGTATTGTATTGTATTGTATTGTATAATTATATTACATTATCTTAAATTTCATTAATCTATATCATTTTTCCATTGCTGTGTATTCTCTATATTTAAATTCTTTATCACATATTATTGGAATTTAAAACAATATTAACAAGCATTTGATTATTTAGAATGGAGAAAGCTATTTAAAGTTTTTCAGGGAATGAGTACTAATAAAGGCTATGTATATTTTAGAACAGTGATGTATGTATAGAAAGTAAATAATTAAACAGTTATAAATTAACTAGGATTTCTATTGGAGTAAGATGTGAAAAAAGTTATTTCATTTTGCTCTTTCTTTATGCAATTGTTCTTGAACTACTGGCTCACCTGTTCTGTCCCCATTCTTACAATTAATCATTAATCATGAAGAACACAGGCTTAATCTGCTCTCTGTGTCACTTTGGTATTTATTTCTAATCTATTTCAAACTGCAATTTCTTTATGTAGTCAACTATTTCAGGTCAGTACAGATGCTATTTTTTAAAAAAAATATTGAGTCCTGTTTTGCACAACTAAGCTAAAGACTGCATTCCCACTCATGCTAGTAATACTATTACTATGATACAACAGTAGTGGGATTCATCTCCAGGCGGGATGAGTCTTCTTACCGAGATGAGGTGGACCAGTTGCTTTTGTGGTGTGGAGACAATAACTTGGTCCTTAACACCAATAAGACCAAGAAGCTTATAGTGGACTATAGAAGGAATAGATCACACATCCAGCCCTTGCTTATCAATGGAGACTGAGTAGAGCAAGTGGCCAGTTTTAAGTTTTTGGGTATTATCATAAAAGAGAACCTGACCTGGGGTGCTCACATTGCAGTACTGGTCAAAAGGGCCCAGCAGAGATTAGACTACCTGACACTTCTCAGAAAACAACAACTGAATGAAAAACTGCTGATGACCTTCCACCACTGAACCCAGTGGTAGGTTGCTACTGATTTGAACCGGCTCACCCATACTGGTAGTTACAACCACTGGCTGGTGCTATCCCGTTCCATATATCTGGCTCGTTCGCCCCACCTGCGCATGCTCACATTTTTGGCGAACTGGTTGTTCTGGCTGCACCTTAGCGGGTATTTTAACTTATTGCACCTGTGTATGATTTGCCAATTGCATAGTGATAAATAGAACAGCACTACAGAGGGTTAACGTCATTGCCCAGAAGATCATTGGTTACCCTTTCCCCTCTTTGGAAGAGCTTTATAGCTCCCGCTGCCTTAAGAAAGTTCAAAACATCCTCAAAGATCCATCTCATCCTGGAAACACTTTTTTTGAACTATTACCATCTGGCAGATGGTACAGAATAATAAAAACAAGGACAAATAAGCTGAGAAACAACTTCTATCCCAGTGGAGTAACTATATTGAATTCCACTGTATAGTGCAATATTAATACAATATCGGGTTTTCAATTCAATTGTATAGAATGTGAAGGATGTGTGTTTGTGTTTTATTTTTATAGTTATAATGTATACTGAAGACAGCATTTAATTTCGTTGTATGAGGTGTAATGTCAATAAACTAAATTAAACTAATAAATGTCAGGTAGAACTTTAGGATTCAACAGAACTGCAATATAACTATTCTTCATTTAACTACCCAGATATGTGTGTGTTGAATCCTATTTAAAACATATCAGTTGTGAAAACTGAAAAATTTAAAGGGATTGAATTAAAGCCAATTTTGTTTGGCCAAATTAGCTTCAGTTAAAATTATAATTTTGGCCTCATTACAGTTTCCTCCAGTTATTTCCTTAGATTGCCAAATTACACTCTGGCAGTGCTAAAATGGTTTATTAATTAGAGCACATATTTTAAAATTTCAGTCTGAAGCACAGGAAAATACAGGGAGGTACTAGTTACCAGGCTGATTAAAATTCAGGATATCACCTCATGAAATGTAATTGTAACATGTAAGTTTCTGGGTGAAGAGACCCACTTCCCTGCCCATTCATGAGATGATTTTAGAGGGAATAAATTAGAAGGCCTTCATCCTAATATGCATGAGGATATATCATTTATAAATGGAGAACATTTCATTTTCTCAAAACATTTTCTAAGAAGAATTCTGTGGAATCATGCTTGGGAAATGAATATGTTTTTAGTTTGAGGCTGCTGCTAAAGATTTTGAGGTGAGGTGATCTCAGATAACAAATAACAGATAATCAAATTTGGAGGGGACCTTATACGTCATCTAGACCAACCCCCCACCCAAGCAGGAGACCCTACACCATTTCTGACAAATGGCAGTCCAATCTCTTCTTGAGAGTCTCAAGTGATGGCGCGCCCACAAGTTCTGAGGGCAAGCTGTTCCATTGGTTGATTGTTCTCACTGTCAGAAAGTTTCTCCTTATTTCCAGGTTAAATCTCTCCTTGTTCAGTTTCTATTATTCTTTGTCTGGCCTACAGATGCTTTAGAAAATAGCTTGACCCCTTCCTCTCTGTGGCAGCCACTCAAATATTGGAAGACTGCTATCATGTCTCCCCTGGTCCTTCTCTTCACTAGACTAGCCAAGCCCAGTTCCTGTAACCGTTCTTCATATGCCTTAGTCTCCAGTCCCCTAATCATTCTGATTGCTCTACTCTGTACTTTTTCTAGCATCTTTTCTATAATGTGGTGACCAAAACTGGATGCAGTACTCTAGGTGTGGTCTTACTAAGGCTTTATAGTGTAGTATTAGTACCTCACTTGATCTTGATTGATCTCCAGCACCACAACCCCTCAATTTCTATTTGGCCATCTGACATATTTGAAATATGCAACATGTTATGAGAGATGTCCATATGGTCTTAATGTGGATTTTCCAATGTGTCTTTTAACATTTTGATCTCATTAAATTTGAGAAAGCACTAATTATAGAGATGCTATAAACTAGACTTCAAGGTATGTTCATCTACACATGTATAAAATCTACTGATTTATGTTTTGTTTGGTGACCAAAGAAAAGGCTGTCAGATAATTAACTAAGGATTAGGTTACTGCATGGATATAAAGGTTTAACTTGATTTTTGGCTCTATATGGATGATTATTTTGTTTTTAAACTTTAAAAAGAAATGTCATAATGTTTGATCACAGATCTATCACAACCAAGTGAATATATAGAGATTATGGAATCTGAGGTAAATCTCAATAATAATTGACTCCAAATATTTAAAAGAGCTAAAAAAACAAGCTCTGATAATATAGCATTATGTATTGAGTCACCATTTATCTTATTTTATACTTAAAATTTATCATCAGGCACCTATCATGTTTAGAAAAAGTGCTTATTGGAGTATAGCTACTTTTTCTTGACTATTTTTTTCTTCCTCTGACTGAAAATATTTAGAAGGAAGAGGAATAAAACTATCAGTCAAGTGTTATTCTGAAGACGAATTCATCTTCTAAAGGATTTATGCTGGTGCAGTAGTTACAAAGCAGTATTGCAGGCTAACTCTGATCATAACCATTGTGCCTTTTTTTAATAGTGGTGTCTTCTGGAATGAGGTTCCTTCCAAGATTCTGATGGCTCCCACTCAGTTGTTTAGAACAGTCATGAAAATCTGGCTCTTCACCCAAACCCTTGGGGGAGGAAAATAAGATTCCTTGCTTTATTCCATCTATTATGTCATTCTTGCCATCGTTGATCTTTCTTGTCTTCTTTTAAAATTGGTTTTATTGTAAATTAATCTGTGATCTTATTTACTAAAAGTTCATTTAATTTATCTGAATGTATGCCATGTTATTTTGAGTCTCATGTATTAACTGGTTCCCCTTTCTGTCAGATTGGATAGAAGATTTTGAATATGTCTTTGTATGTAGCTGTAAATATTTGATATTTAATTTTTCTTTCAGTCTCCCCCATGGGGATTCACATTTAGCCACTCCTTTGTTTCCTGTCATATTGGAAATTGCATTTTTCATAGCAGGTCCTGAACACTTCAAGACATGTGTATTAATCTGCTAGGCAGCTTGATGTTTGGTGCCACAGCTTTCCCATCTGTAATGCAATACATGCCTCCCTTTGGGAAGATATCTAAGTAAAGCTATCCACTTCTCACACATGTATCTTCATAGTCAGGGACAGCACAACAGAGAACAACTCCTGTTAAGAGAAAAGATGTCTGAACAGCTTGTGAGAGTATAGGGGCAATGGAAGGAGAAGGCATTTTAAGGATTACCTAGAGGAGATAATTCAGTCCAAGTGTGAGGGACATGGGCAGTGGTGGGATTCAGCTGGTCCTCACTGGTTTAGGCAAACCAGAGTTGTTAAATTACCCACCCCTCATTATCAAAGTGGATCATGGGCACTGTGCTTCACTGCACTGGAGAAAGGGGCAATGGAGCAGCCGGTGCAAGGGAAGCTGAAGGCCATTTTCCCTCTTTCTTTTCCACGCTCCTTCCTCTTCCTTCCCTCATGCTGTCCATCTGTTGCCTGTTTCTCCATTGCAGCACAGCACCCAGGATCCACAACATGGTGCGTGTGTGTGTGTGTGTGTATGTGTGTGTTAATTTAACAACCAGTTCACCCAGGGTCAGGTTGGGCCACGCCTCCCACGACAGCTAATCTGACCCTGGGCAAACCGGTTGTTAAATTATTTGAATCCCACCACCGGACATGGGACAAAAGCATTTGAAAGAAATTCCTCTTTAGTTAACTCAATATAACTGAAGCTCGGAATGCACTCTTACAATTTTAAAGAATTGGACTTACTCCAGGCAAGCATGGAATTTGGAAATATATCTTCCTGAAATCTGTGTCATCCTTCCAAGCTAATGGGGCTTGACAATACCCTGATGGCTATGAAGATCTCCAACAGTGACCCACCAAGAAAGAGAAAAATAGAAACGGTATATAACCATTTAGTAGAATAATTTTCCATATATAATACAGAACGCAGTTGTTTGTGTCTATCCCTGAACCCCATGACAACTCACTTGGTCATTTGCTTTGATGAGAAAAGGCCATTTCTTTTACCTTTAACATTTGTAACGTTACCAGCAGTGCTAAAAAAAGTATTGGATAGTACCTTTTATTGCAAGAAAAATGATTTCATGAGCTACATCTTACTTCATCAGATGCCTAGAATGATGGATTAGCAGCATTGGTGGCAGGTGATGACATATATCACATTAGAGGGGGAAATAGCATTCCTGTAATCGGTGAGGATAGACTGTTTTCCAGTGGAAGGAACATTCACTTTTAACAGATTAACAAAAAATCAGAGTTGGAAGGGACCTTGTAGGTCATCTAATCCAACCCCCTGCCCAAGCAGGAGACCCTACACCATTTCTGACAAATGGCAGTCCAATCTCTTCTTGAAAGTCTCAACTGATGGCGCTCCCACAACTTCTAAGGACAAGATGTTGAATTGGTTGGTTGTTCTCGCTATCAGGAAGTTTCTCCTTATTTCCAGTTAAATCTTTCCTTGTTCAGTTTCCATCCATTATTCCTTGCCTGGCCTTCAAGTGCTTTGGAAAATAGCTTGACCCCCTCCTCTCTGTAACAGCCCCTCAAATATTGGAAGACTGCTATTGTGTCTCCCCTGGTCCTTCTCTTCACTAGAATAGCCATGCCCAGTTCCTGCAACCGTTCGTTGTATGTTTTAGTTGCTAGTCCATTAATCACCCTGGTTGCTCCTCTCTGTACTTTTTCTAGAGTCTCAACATCTTTTTTATAGTGTGGTGACCAAAACTGGATGCATTACTCTAGGTGTGGTCTTACTAAGGCTTTATAGAGTGGTATTAGTACTTCCCTTGATCTTGATTGTATCCCTCTGTTAATGTAGTTTAGGATTGCATTGGCTTTTTTGGCTGCTGCTGCTGCTGCTGCTTAACTCAATATAACTGAGGTGGGGAATGCACTCTTACAATTTTAAATTTTCTCCCTGGCTCCTGAACCACCTGTTTTGCTCTGTACACCCACTTTATGACTTATGACCATAATTGAGCCCCAAATTTCTATTGCTAAATGAGACAGTTGTTACGTTAAATTTTGCCCCACTTTATGACCTTTCTTGCCACAGTTGTTTTAGTGAATCACTGCAATTCTTAATGTGGTAACATGGTTGTTAAGTGAATCTGGTTCCCCCCTTTGATTTCGGTTGTCCGAAGATTGCAAAAGGGGAATCACATGACCTCAGGACACTGCAACAATCATAAATATGAGTTAGTTGCTAAGCATCTGAATTTTGATCACATGAGCCAGTTGATGCTGCAGTAGTCTTAAGTGTGAAAAACAGTCATAAGTCATTCTTTTCAATGCCATTGTAAATTCGAATGATCACTAAATGAACTGTTATAAGCCGGGGATTACCTGTATTTGCATCTGAACTATTTGAAATGAATATTCTGTTACCTGTTGATATGTTTAATAACATGCATGTTGCTATTCAAAATATGTTTAAACATGGCACCATATAATCATTAATGTGTCCTTTCTATTCATACAGGAAGCTATATGATCATCATGGTAGGACTTCTACCTCCCCTGGTAGGTCCAGGGGAATTGATTTTCAATTTAGTCATCCAACAGTGGGGTTGGAGTCTGGACAACTGAATGGAGTGAGTAGAGTGTTGAATGGCCGGATGCCCTTCCTGTCACCAATGCAGAGTTTTGTTCAGCAGATATATTCTCATTGTGCCCAAAGAGAGAAATATCTGCCTCCACCCAGGATTGAACTCGCAGCCTCCTGATAGTGAGGCAAGAGCTCCACCTCTAGGCCACCGCACCACTGATTTTAAATTTAGTACCAGTCCATTATTCCCTTGCTCCATATAAAGGAGGTATTCCCTCCTTTTTCTTCCATGCTAACTTTGTTATATAAACATATTGTATTTCTTTGGTTTCATAAGGTGAAAGAGTTGTTAATTTACGATCTGAAATTCATAGGACTCTGATCCTATGGGTCTCTTTAGAAGAAACAAGGAAGAGGTGGTAGTTATTTGCGGCATTTGGATATTAGCTCAAATCCTAAAAATAACGACAACATGTTAGCCCTCTGAGGAGGAATTGATATTCAGTGCATGGGAAATCAGAAAGCTAATGGTCTGAAATGCCTTTGCTAGTATTTCCTCAGAAAATGGAATACGAATTTTTACAATATAAAATAATCAGGATAAGAATGATACTGAAATACTAACTCTGCTACTTCAATATAACTAACTTGTAATGACAGAAGCCGATTCCTTTCTGGTGGGATCCTTTCCATCCCAGGATAACATCATTCTGATCCTATTATTCTTCCTTTATCATACAATAAAGAGGAAAGATATAAAACATAGTTATCTGAATTCATAGATGTTAATAGCAGCGGGCTACTAAAACTCCCTGGTGACTTCAAATTAGTCACTCTCTTTCAGATCTATTACAATATAAGCAAGTCCACCTCTGAGTAATTATTATTATTATCTCTCAATTTACATCTTGATTTTCTTTCAGGAGCTCTGGATAGCTTATAGGAAGAGCTGCCCTTCAATTTATACTAGTAACAGCTCCGTGACAAAGATTGGAAGGAAAGGATTTTGACTTGGCCAAAATCTCTTGGTGAGTTTTTTATATTGAAGATGGACTTTAATTTGTATCTTCTTGGTCTTTAGCCACTACCCCACAATAGAACATTTGCTGTTGAAGCATAAAAACTAAGAGTCTTTCTATGCTTTAGCTGTCTTTCTGGTTCTGAACTTATGTTCTGTTCTCTAACTTTATTTTTTAGTTTCTTCTAAAAAACTTTATTTTTTAGTTTCTTTGCTCACCTTCATCTGAGTAACATATACTGGTAATTTTATTGAAGCTCTATCAAAAATGGATTTTATAGACACAAACAAAAAGATATACCTTTATATGCTGTTATCTTCTTTGAATGCAGGCAGCTATGTTTTACAAGCTTTCCATTGATGGTATAGTTAGAATGTTTTTGCAGATGATATCATTTTAAAATTTAGAAAAGGAAGGCTAAAATTAGGGACATTTTCTCTAGGAAGAAAAAAAGTGAGGCAAACAGAAGAAATAAGCCAAGAAATTAGTCGATCGTTTATCTTCATGGGACCTGTGGCTGAATATATATGCCTGCCCCCAAGGACAGTAAATATCCCAAGAAAAGTTTTAATTTCTCTTCCTTGATCCAGATTTATACACAGTCTTCTCTAGACAGATGCCGTCCAGGTGTTCAAGTACAGGTACGGTAGTCCTCGACTTATAGCAGTTCATTTACTGACCGTTCAAAGTTACAATGGCACTGAAAAAAAGTGACTCATGGCCGTTTTTCAAACTTACAAATATTGCAGAATCCCCATGGTCATGTGATCAAATTTCAGATGCTTGGCAAATTTCAGACGCTTTTCCCCAAGGTCATGCGGTCAGCTTTTGTGACGTTCTGACAAGCAAAATCAGTGGAGAATTAGGAGGTTTTCATCTCATGAAAGCCTAACGACTATACATACTATAGAGCCTGTAGAGGTAATTCTACAAAGTGGAAAGTAAGTCATTCACCTGATTTTAACAAATGGATCCAGGCTATGAGTTTGATATCTAATTTTAAAAACTATTCCTGTTCTATAACTGAGAAGATAACACTACACTGCTATGAGGATAGATGTAATGATGAATTGAAGAGCCAAATTAATTTTATAAACTTTATATGTTATATGTGTGTGTATGTGTGTGTGTGTATCTTTGGTTATTTGGGTTTTCTCCTGACAACTAAGACTAGCCTGAGCACAGCCAAACCGCCACCTGAACAGAACACACCCCCAGCCAATCAGAACACAGCCAACCCCCCAACCAATCAGAACACAGCCAAGCCCCCACCCAGTCAAGTCGCACCCCCACTGGCAGTTAAAAGGAAGAAGCAGCTGCAAGCACACATTACTCCGAGAAGCACAAAGCTGAAGACACAAGCCTTTATTCATATATGCCTTCGTATATGCCTTATTATTAAAGGCATATATGAAGTCCCCTGTGCATCATGCCTGGCCACATACATTGGACAGACCAATAGAAGAATAAGTACCCACCTGGATGAACACAAAAATGCAGTAAAAAAGCTGGAACACATTTCCTCACTAGTCCAACAGATGAAAGCCACTAAAAGCCTCCAATACAGGAACACAATGTTGCCAGCCAACCAAGACAAAAAAAGCCACAAAACAGACAGAAGATATTAGAAACACCAATCAAGCAGAATGCAGCAAACTCCAAGACCAATAAACACAGACCAAGACTCCCAACCAATCAGGATGAAGAAAAAACCATTCTGGCAGAGCAGTAGGCTAGCCCCAAATTTAAAACTGAAACGGCTGTGATAATCTGACTCACAGACGAACACAACACAGAAGCCTGATGATGGCAGATGAGATTCTGCCGAAACGTTGCTACAACTTTAAAAGCACAACTATAATGACGTGGGAAAATACCCAAACAAAGCTGAATACCATATATATATATGGTAT
>NW_020769356.1:2616395-2711767 GCF_900518735.1 Pseudonaja textilis
GGAAGGAAGGAAGGAAGGAAGGAAGGAAGGAAGGAAGGAAGGAAGGAAGGAAGGAATCTTTTTGTCAAGATATAAAACTTCAGGAGAGTGTCAACTCCATGATGAACAGGCACTTTGAGGGAAGTGTTCTGCATAGCAGTATACCAATTTGTTTTCAGAGCCAGGAACAGCAGGAAACATTTGTTGCTGAACTAAAAAAAAAAGAAAAAAGAAAGAAACCATCTGAGAATATTCCTTCTCTTTTTTTTTCATCATTTTTCTTTTATTGTCACTGTTTACTGAAATATATTATTTTCTGGAGTCTAGGGAGTTCTCAGGTCTTAGCATGTCAAAGTTTACTTGCCTGCACATGGATATGCTTTAAATTAGGAAATTAGTGCAATGTGATGCCATTGGATAAAATTAAACAAAAACAATGTGTCCTGCTGCTATATGCCTTAGTGGTTCCTGCTGTGCCATCAATTTTTAAGACGTTTCTACTCTATCAATGCTAGGATATAAGACATTCTGGTTTCAAAGTAAACTGTACCTCTGATATGCCACAGAGACTAGCAGTAAGTGACAATGTTAAATAGGAAGTATGAAACTAATTTAGTTTTTCTCCAAGGAGCCTAGATGAAACCTTGTAAACTATTTACAAAAGTTTATTCTGCAAGGTTAGAATGTTGAAGGTTTCTTTTTTGTATTCTTTTTTGCCTTTAAAAAAATGTATCTGTGTTTCTTTTTCTTGTTGCTTCTCCTTGCTGGTCTTAACCTCCATGGTGTAAGGTTAAAAAAGAAGTTAAAATTGGTCTTAGAGGAGGAGAACAAAGGAAGAGATATAGCTTCATTTCAACTTAGGGTAAATTCAGACGTAGATCTGCTGAAAATAAGGCTTTGGGGGGCTAGATTGTCTGGACCAGCAGTCGTCAACCGGTGGGCCACGAGAAAAGTTTTGTGGGCCACAGAAAAATCTCACCCCCAAAGCACTTCCCCAAAGCAATTAATCCAGGTTGAGCAGAAACACAAGGCTGCTCAGCCCACATGTCCCACAGGAACCCTCCATGCCCACTCACTCCTTACCCGGCAAACTTGTCTGCTAAGTTGCAATTTTTCCTTTTTCTGGACATCATCTGTTCTGCTGTGCCGGGAGATTTAGATTAGCTAGGAAGCAGGAAATGGTTGGATTTCTTGCTTTCTAGCTAAGCACAGACGAACCTCCCTTAGGACTGAAGGTTTGCTTGCAAGCAAATTCAGTGCCGACTCACAGCAAGCAAATTTGAGAGACTGAGCTAGCCAATGGCAGATAGATAGATAACTGAATGATTCTGTGAGCAATTCAACCTGCCTGCTTTGCCTGATTTTAGATGAAAATTGCTCTTTTTTAAATAAAAAATTCAATATTTACATGCATGGTGTGTTGTGAGTTAATTTTATGAGTTTGCTTGCAAGCAAATTTTATGTGACAGACTGAGTAGCCGATGGCAGATAGATAGATCACTGAATGATTCTGTGAGCAACTCAATCTGCCTGCTTTGCCTGATTTAGGGTAAAAGTTTCTCATTTTATAAAAAATCAATATTTATATAAATATTTATAATATTTACATACAAGCCGTGCCCAGCCAGTCACATGACCACCAAGCCACACCCACCAATTAGGCCACACCCACATAACCAGTTAGTGGTCCCTGGGATCCAAAAGTATGAGTTTGGTGGTCCCTGAGGTCCAAAAGGTTGGCAACTCCTGATCTGGACAGATGGCTCTGGTGGATACTGAATACCAGCTAGAAGTTCATCTCTCAAAACTTCAGAGGCCAAGAGGGGGCATCTGCTCACACCATGTTTGGTGGTTTCCCATATCCTGTCACTTTAAGGGAGATCTGCTATACTAAATAACTGTGCAAGTCTGTGTTTAAAGATCTTGATCTCTCAAAGGCGCTTTTTCAGGAGACAACTGGGCTTTCTTGTTTTTTCTTTGAAGACTTTTCGCTTCTCATCCAAGAAGTTTCTTCAGCTCTGACTGGATGGTGGGGAATGGAAGGATTTATATTCATTGCAGACAGCTGGTCATTTGCATTCTTTTGGAGAATCATTGAGGCACTTGGAAGTTTACCCATGTCGTTAGGATTGCCTGAGTAGTGTAAATGATTCCTGTAGTCTGCAATTTTACTGGAAATCCATTCATACTCTCACACCATTCAAAGTGTGTTCATCCCAAAGTGCATAGCTAAAAGTCTATGGAGATTCTCAGCCATCCAGGTTGTGGTTGTCCCAGAGGTGCTTTTTCAGCAGGCAAACATACTTTCTTGTTTTTTCTTTGAAGAAGTTTTGCTTGTCATCCAAGAAGCTTCTTCAGCTCTGAAATGAAAAAGGGGGAAAAATAAAGAAAGTCCAGTTGCTTCTTGAAAAAGCACCTTCAGGACAAACATGACCGGGATGACTGAGAACTTCCATAGACTAAAAGCTTGGTCTGTTTCAGCATTGCACACTTTAATTTCATAAATGGGAAAGTACACAGTCATACCTTAGGTCAGAGGTCTCCAAACTTGGCAACTTTAAGACTTGTGTAGTTCAGCTCCCAGAATTCAAAGCTGGCTGAAGAATTCTGGGAGATGAAGTCCACAAGTCTTAAAGTTGCCAAGTTTGGGAACCCCTGCCTTAGGTATTGATTTTATTGGTTTATTTAATTAATTTTTATCAAATTTAGAGATTGTCCATTTTACTCTCGGAGTGATTGCAGAAAGTGTACAATTAAAACCATATAAAAATATTATATCTCAATAAAAGGAGCCATGTAAAACAAAGAATAAACTTTAAAAGATGGGCAGTGCTTGAAAATACAAACCAGCCTCAAGAGTTCATGTTCCTTCATGAGTCTTACACAAGTCTTACGCATAGTCAGGTTTTTAAACTCTTTCAAAAGGCCGGCAGTGGCTACTTGAATTTTACATATTATTTACGTGGAATCCAGATTAATAGTGCTTTGCTTTGTGGAAATGACTAGAAGCATAGACCCTAACTTCTTTGTCTCTGAAAATAAAATATTCTTTTAGTGTAGAAAAACTGAACATAATGAGGATTATTTTCCCAACAAAGTATTTACATTTTTTTACATTTTATTTGATTTGTCAATCGCTTACAAGATACAGGTATAAGAATAAATATAGTTTTGAATACATGAGATAGATACTTATAAGAAAAATAAAAAAACAATAGGACAGGGACGGTAGGCACAATTGGTGCGCTTATGCATGCCCCCTACAGGCCTCTTAGGAAGTGGGTGAGGTCAATAGTAGACAGTCTAAGGTTAAAGTTTTTGGGGTTTAGGGAAGAAACCACAGAGTCAGGTAGAGTATTCCAAACATTGACCACTCTGTTGCTGAAGTCGTATTTTCTGCAGTCAAGTATGGTGCAGTTAACCTTGAGTTTGTATCTATTGTGTGCTCTTGTACTGTTATGATTGAAGCTGAAGTATTCATTTGCAGGTAGGACATTGCAATATATGATTTTATATACTACATTTAGATCGGACCAGAGGCGGTGTAGTTCTAGGTTTTCTAGGACTAGAGTTTCAAGTCTGGTGGCATAAAGTATTCTGCAATGAGTAGAGAAGCAAAGAACTCTTCTTGTGAAATATTTCTGACTTTTTCAATTATGTTAGTTTTAGATACATGACATGGGTTCCAGACTGATAAGCTGTATTCAAGTGTAGGTCCAGCAAATGTTTGTATGCTCTAGTTAGTAGTGAGATTACCAGAGAAGAAGCTATGTAGGATTAGATTAACAACTCTTAATGCCTTTTTGGCTATGTAGTACAGTGGGCTCTAGCATTTAGATCGTTTGAGATGAGTACTCCAAGGTCCTTGACAAAGTTTGGATCCTCAACAAGGTCTTGACTATTTAGCTTGTATTTTATTTTCTGATTTTTTCTGCCAGTATGTAAGACAGAGCATTTATTTGTTGTGAATTGAAGTTGCCATTTGATTGACCATTCCGATATATAGTCAAGGTCTTTTTGAAGGGTAGTAGTAATCTCTGTGGTGTTGAATAGCTTTACATCATCAGCGAAGAGGACACAGTTGCTCTTCATATGATCACAGAGGTCATTTATGTAGAGTACGAAGAGAGTTGGTCCTAAAACCTTGCTTTGGGGGACACCACTGTTGACAGGTACAGAATTTGATAGGACACTCCCAATTTTGACCATTTGTTGTCTGTTTGACAGGAATTCTTCTATCCAGTTATGCAAAGCCAGAGATCCTGTAAGATTTTAGTTTTAGGAGTAGTTGTCATGTACCACTGAATCAAAGGCTATGTAGATTGCGTCTATTGCTTTGCCCTGATCGAGTTGTGTAGTCCATATGTTTTTGGAGTGTATGTAGCAGATATTATCTATCCAAGTGTCTATGAATAGAAGATAATTGTATCGGCTGTGTGAAAAAGTCAAATCTACTTCGAGCTAAGATAGCTGGAATTAATAAGAAGTCACTCACCAACTAATATAAAACCCTAATTTCTTATTCTGATAACATTTGTTTTCTGAGAATGCAGCAATGAACAATGAGTAGATTATAAAACTGGATATTCTGTGCTTTTGAAAGATTTTTGAGAGTTACAATAACCACATCATCATTTTTATTTTTGATCAAAGATCAGTTATTCATTTCACATAATTTTTTAAAGCTGTGAATAAAAACATTAACCTCACATACTTCAAATAAAGGATCTAGGTCTATTAAATGAGGCAACATTACATTCGGATAAAAAAACCAGAAGGGTAAGCAGCGGAAATGTTATGCACAGTTTTGTTACTATGATGGAAAAAAATAACATTAGATAAAATTTTAACTTTCATGGTGCTAGTACTGTAAACAGAAATATAAAATATTCGATAAAGTAAATAATTTCGATTAGAAAAGATGATATGTCCAGCAAGACACATTGCTTTCTATTATCTCCCGAGAAAACACACACTCATTTTCATTTTCTGAATTGCTTTTGTAAAATGGTAGAAAACTATCACAATTATTATCTTGATTTTAAAGCAAAACTGCATTCATTTCCATGTACATAAAATAGCATTCCTGAGTTATTTTAGACTGATTTATATATGCAATTACTGATAGTAAAATATCATATTTTTAGTACAATAGAGGTGGATTTTTGTAAAGATAGAACAAACCATTTTGATGATTTTTAAAGTAATTTTCCTGTATTTTAATTTCTGAGACACATGTTTCTCCACATTTAATTGGAGGGGGTTTGTTTATATCATAAAATCTGAAGTGTCTAACTACTTGTTATGCATTTCTTAACTACACATTCTCTGCATAATTAGCAATTTGCAATAAATTACTATGCCATAAATTAAACCGAGGAGTAATGGTTTTCCTGAGTCAAGGTAATGGTAGGGGTTTGGTTTATTTTAATTCTAAAACATATGTCCTCTGGTCCTCTAGTCCTACTTAAGAAGGAATGAGATTAAGAAAAATAAAAAGATGAATTCCTCTTTAGACATTCAAGTAAGTGTGATTTCTCCTGTGGACAACGACTCCTCCACTTCTTACTCAGAGGCCTCGAGGGAGAATGAGGTTGTTCCTGACACATCAGGAATTACTGACCCTGAACTCCCAGCAGAACAGGCCTCGGCTGAAGAGAGCATGCAGGCCAGTGAGGATGAGGGGGAGCAGCTGCCTGCCATAGTGAATGCCAGAGTATGCAGGGCAGACAGGAGGAAGTCGTGGGGAAAAGGCTCCATCCATCTTGATTGGGATGCACTGGGAGCTATTTTAGCATGGTAGGCAGAGGGAGCCATTGCTGGAAGCAACGGGTGTGGGTCATGGCCAGATGCTTGTGAGATCCTGCAGTGGATTTAGTGTAGTTGCTGAGAGTCTGTGTTTGTGTTTTGGACCCTGTTTATCCATCTATTTGATGGACTAATTGCTTGGAAGTTTAGTCTGGGGCTTGTTCATGGCTGGCTTCGTTTGGAAACGACCCTCTGAATTCCTGTCCTGGGCTGTTCCTGTGAATTCTACTTGTAAACCCTAAAGCTCTGACATTGGACTGGCTGACAAACCTAATGGGAAGCTGCAAACCTCAAGTGGGATTTTGGCTTCTATTTTGAAACTACCCAGGCAAAGCCTGCATTTCCGAGACTGTTTTGAGTTTGCTGTATTTTCATGTCTTTGTTATCTACTTGGTCTCGAGCCAAAATGCTGTTCTAATCTAGTAGCTGTGAGAAAACTGACACCTGAAACAGAACTGCTCTGGGAAAAGACAAAATAAAGCTCTCTCTAAAACAACATGGATATGTGAGCGACTGGGGCAGCACAGTTACTCTAACTGTGAAATCCCACCAAAAAGGATTTTTTTCTTTAAAAATAAAAGTTTGACAATCAATGCTGTCTTTAGTGGTGTCTTCACCCTTGAACATAAGCACCTATAGAGAAGTCTAAAGATTGACCAAAGCAAGCCCTGGAATAGATATGAAAAAAGAGAAAATTAAATAAATGAGCTTTCACAGACATTTGCTTTATTTCCTGACCATCAACTTCATTGATAATGCAACTTTCAGAGTGAAGTAATATCAAGAGCTGTGGTGGCGCAGTGGTTGGACTGTAGTATTATAGGTTTAACTGCCCACTGCCAGGCGTTCAATCCTGACTGGCTCAAGTTGACTCAGCCTTCCATCCTTCTGAGGTCAGTAAAATGAGGACCCAGATTGTTAGGGAAATATGCTGATGTTATAAACCACTCAGAGAGTGCTATAAAGCATTGTGGTGTGGTATATAAGTCTAAATGCTATTGGTATTGCTAAGGTGCAAAGACTTTAAACTGCAAATAATACAATTAACAATAACTTTTCAAAAGAAACTACTAGGTTGAACACATCATAGGGATTATTTTTTTAAAAAAAATTACACTTTGTGCCTTCCAAATATTGACCTTTAAGACACATTTATTTTCTGCAAAGGTATGTTGTATTGAACAAATATCACTAGGATATAGATCCGTCTCTTTCATAAAAATGATCCCTGCTCTTTTAGCTTTCTGGAGGGCTATGAAGACCTGACTCTTCTCCCAAGCCTTGGATTAGGATGCAGGCTGAACTGTGAGGATGTTGAACTGTCTCATGCCTGGCACTATTGGTTGAACTGTCTCATGCCTGGCACTATTGCTTTTCACCATGTTTTAATGCAATATTGTGAACTGCCTAGAGTCATTACATAAGATAGAAAGCCAGATAAGTCCTGTAAATAAATAGATAACATTGTTTTTCCCCATCTTATCTGTTAGTCCCTTCCTACACCTAAATTGTGTAATCTTTATCAGGTCCATTATGTACTGAAAAGATTTGGCATCCAAAATCATAAATAGTGAATGTAGTTACAGATTACAACTTCAGATGCAGTGCAAGTTGGTGCTATCCAACCTTAAGGTTGTGACATGGAGGATATTTGAGTCCCATCAACGTTTAGGATGACATCATCCACTGTGTTTGGGATGACATTCTTCTTTATTTATTTATTTTATTTATTTATTTATTTGATTTGTCAATTGTTTACAAGATAATAAGTATAAGTGTATACATAGTTACGAATACATGAAATGGGTACATATAAGAAAAATAAAAGAAAAATAAAAGAAACAATAGGACAGGGACGGTAGGCACATTGGTGCACTTATGCACGCCCCCTAGAGACCTCTTAGGAAAGGGGTGAGGTCAATAGTAGACAGTCTAAGGTTAAAGTTTTTGGGGTTTGGGGAAGAAACTACAGAGTCGGGTAGAGTATTCCAGACATTGATCACTCTGTTGCTGAAGTCGTATTTCTTGCAATCAAGCTTGGTGCGGTTAACCTTGAGTTTGTATCTATTGTGTGCTCTTGTGTTTTTATGGTTGAAACTGAAGTATTCATTGACAGGTAGGACATTGCAATGTATGATTTTATATACCATGCTTAAGTCAGACCGAAGATGGCGTAATTCAAGGTTTTCTAGTTCTAGAATTTCAAGTCTGGTGGCATAAGGTATTCTACAACGAGTAGAGGAGTGGAGAACTCTTCTTGTGAAATATTTTTGGACTTTCTAAATTGTGCTAATATCAGATACGCAATGTGGGTTCCAGACTGATGAGCTGTATTCAAGTATTGGTCTAGTAAACGTTTTGTATGCTCTGGTTAGTAGTGTGATATTACCAGAGAAAAAGCTACGTAGGATTAGGTTAACAACTCTTAGTGTCTTTTTGGCTATGGACTTGCAGTGGGCTCTAGCACTTAGATCATTAGAGGTGAGTATTCCAAGGTCCTTTACAGAGCTTGGATCATCAACAAGATAGCTAAAATAACAAAGATATTCTTTGATAGCTGAATTAGGCATTGGCATAATGTACCATCTAAATTCCACAGCCTGTTTTGGAACCACAATTGGAAAAACCTGTGTTGTAGTGCCCTTCATAACTCAGTGATATGAACCATTCCAAATTATTCTTCTACTGATTTCTGCAAATGGCATCAAATGTAGCACACATTGAAACATGTCAAAATCAACACTTGGAAGAGAAACAGACAGCCCTTAGCCTTATAGTAATCACATTCATCTCCTTTGTTAGAGACAGCTTAAAAATATCATGCACTTCTTCTCATTACATACTGACCTCAATAAATCTTCAGGATCCATTTATCTAAGCAGGGTTCTACTGCTACTTGTCCTTGAATAATATCAAAAGAAGAAAAACCAGAAAAAGTAGTCTGGTGGTTAGCCTGGCACACAGTTCAGTCACTTTGAATGATAGCAGAATAAACAATTCTCTTAGAAATGTTCTGTTAGAACCCCCTTTTTACAACTATTGTAAGTTTGTTGATTCAAGTGCAAGTAATAGACTGAAAGGTTAAATTGAGGAGATGAGTTCTAGTTGGTTCATCTGTTCTTTACTGCAACTTATGAAACATGGAATTGATTGTTTCCAAATCTGGTCCAGTTACATGCAATATTCAAATATAAAAACTGGACCTTTAAATATTACCTAACTCAACATACAGATTTTCAGGGAATGCAAATTCTAGAAAATATCTGGGGGTAGATATCTGGAGTAATCCATATGTACACTTTCACACTTCCACTTTTAATGCTGTTATTCAGTTACAACTAGTACTTCAGCAGCTCAAATGAGATTCTGCTGCCTAAACTATTGTGGAGATACACTCCTTGGATGAATCACTTTTTCTGGTAAGTTTATTTCAATCTGAAATAAAATCATAGCAAATGATTTGTCCTCCTATGTTTTTCCCTCATTTCTTATATTCCTTGTAACAGGTAAAGCCTTATGAGTAGTTAACAGAGTTCTTGATCACAATATCTTGAATATGCCTTTAACTAGCTTGATACACGTGCTTCGCTATGAAACTATGTGGTCGGGCTTAGTTTGGGGGAAGGAAAATAAGGGGAAAAAATCTGCCTCTGTCTACCAGCATCCATCGGTATTCATCTGGCTAGCGTCCTGTCAGTGTGTGAAAGAGGAAACTGAAACTGTTGTGTGAGCAAAAGGGAGACAGCAAGGAGTCTGGGCATGGCTTAGCTCAACTGTTCTGTACTAAAGCTTCTTGATGCTGTGAAACTAAAACTGAAACTCCTCTGCTCTGCTTGCGTTTTGCATTTGGAAGAGATTTCTTTTCAGGTGAGGAGCGGGACTAGAACTCCTTAGCATCTGAGCGTGTTAATAATAATATATGAAATACTAATGTTCCGATGGTCCTTTCGAAAAATATTTTCTTAGTGAGCATCTAGAAGCCAAGAGGAACATATGTGCCAAATTTCAAGTTTGTAGGGTTTACAGTTCTGAACATTTTGGGATGGTGCATGAGTGATATTTTGCTTTTATATAGATAGATAGATTCTCAGTCATCCAGATTATGGTTGTCGCAAAAATGCTTTTTTCAAAAGGTAACCAGACTTTATTTTTCCTTGAAGACATTTTGCTTCTCATCCAAGAAGCTTCTTCAGTTCCAAGAAGGGCTCCAGAGCTTCTTGGATGAGAAGCAAAACATTTTCAAAGAAAAACAAAATCCAGTTGCCTTACCCTCTGTTTTTAGCTGATACTTTTATAATAGATCCAAGATTCCATCTTATTGTTTCAAGAGTCTCTTTTTAGATTTATTATGTCACCTAATTATCTTTACAGGATTACTTCTGCAAGAGATAGAAGAACATTCATATTAGCATAGTTTAATGTCTTACCTTCAAAGTTGATGGAGAAAAGCTATCATAACATTCCTTATGAGGAACATTCTGCAGTTGAATCAGTAACCCATGACATTTCAGGGCTTATTTTATTGCACTTAGCAAGAAGAGCTCATAAAACCATTTCTTGCTGTTGCAGAGGCTGGGCCAAAACTGTTACATATTTGCTTTTGCATGTTGACTTCTCAACCTAAGAAATCTCTAGAAATGTAGTGAATATCTGCCTGATCACAGTCACTATTAGAAGGTCTTGGACCTAACTTATATCCTTATTGACTTTTTGCCGAGGCTTCAAAATATTTGTTTTCCTGTCAATAATTCTTTTTCTTGTATAAGACAGATATTTTTGTGTCTCTGGCCATAAATCAGTAAAATAAGTGCAACCAGCCACACAGCAAGAATGGAAAAATATATCTTATTAGCCTAATTAGCAACTTAAAAAAGAAAAGGCCAGAAATTTTAAAATAAATTAAATGACTATTACAAAACAACATGGGAGATGAGGTTTTAGAATACTTACAAGATAGGAAGAACTGAAATAAGTGAAAGATGGAACATGGCAACCATTTGAACCCAATTACTTTGTGACACCCAACAGCTGCTTGACTAAGAATAAATGATGGAAAGGGTGGTACGACAGATGCTAACAAAGCAAGCTCTTTGCTTAAATAGTCCAACAGGGAAAAATTATAGTAAAATATTTTCAAGATATGAAGGAAAAGAATAGTCAGGTGACCTAAGGTTATCACTATGGAGAAGAAAAGAATATGTTTCTTGCTGCATGAAGTTGGACTACCTCTGAAATTACATCAATGTCTCATATTTATTTCAGATTTCATCATAGTGAACAATAATATGCAAAATGCAACACTCAGCCTTCATTCAAAGCTTTACTCTAATGCAGGGATGTCAAACTCAAGGCCCGTGGGCCAAATGGGGTCTGCGAGGTGCTTAGATCTGGCCCATGGAGCCACCCTGGAAACAGCAAAGGACCAGGCTGCAGTGTCTCTGCTAGTGAAAACAGAGCTCAGGAGGGCTGTGTGCAGGAGGTTGCAGAAGGCTGTCGCAGCCGAAAACAGAGCTCAGGAGGCATTTTCTCTGGCAGAGTGCTCAGGCATCCCCGACAAGAGTGATGTTAAGCTGGCCACACCCACCCTGACCATGCCCACCCTGGGCCCTTGAAGCCAAACACAACCCTGATGCAGCCCTCAATGAAATCAAGTTTGATACCCCTGCTCTAATGTACAAGACTTCCATATTCAGTGAACAGTCAAGAGCCAACTGTAGTTTCTTTCCAGTGGCAAAATGCACCTACATTAAGCTGTGATGCAGGTAACAGATAACAGAGTAACAGATAATCAGAGTTGGAAGGGACCTTGTAGGTTATCTAGTCCAACCCCCCACCCAAGCAGGAGACCCTACACCATTTCTGACAAATGGAAGTCCAATCTCTTCTTGAAGGTCTCAAATGATGGAGCTCCCACAACTTCCAAGGGCAAGGTGTTACGTTGATTGATTGTTCTCACTGTGGGAAAGTTTCTCCTTATTTCCAGGTTAAATCTCTCCTTATTCAATTTCCATCCATTATTCCTTGTCTGGCCTACAGGTGCTTTAGAAAATAGATTGACCCCTCCCTCTCTGTGGCAGCCCTTCAAATATTGGAAGACTGCTATCATGTCTCCTCTGGTCCTTCTCTTCATTAGACTAGCCAAGCCCAGTTCCTGTAACCGTTCTTTGTATGTTTTAGTCTCCAGTCCCCTAATCATCCTGGTTGCTCTTCTCTGTACTTTTTCTAGATTCTCAACACCTTTTTATAATGTGGTGAACAAAACTGGATGCCATTCTTTATCTGGTAAGACAGAGTGATCTCATTCCCTCAGTGCATAATTTTATTTTAATTTTCAGCTAACAATATTCCTGTCATTGATTATCTCCTGTCTTTATTTGAAACTATTCAACAGATGCATGATGAATGAATAACTATCAATTATAGCTCTTGATGAATACTTGGATATGATAACTTGAGAGAATGAAAGGATGTGTAAAATTTGGAAGAGTGTTCTGAAAGAACAAAGAAGGATTTGCTTAATGCTGTACATCTTAAAGTAAGAAAGTTCTTGAATGTTACTTAGAAAAATTATTGGGTCTAAAAAAAAGGGTTCCTTCTATTTTATTTTTGTAATACCACGGCACCCTAAAATAATTATTCTCCATTCAGAAATCAAACTACATTTATTTAGATGGACATAAATTTAAAGATTAAATAACTAAATAATAAATAATGTATAAAAATGCTGAACTTTGCAATGGTTTTGATCTATAGTTGGATACATAGATTTAGTTGTTTCTTAAAATTCACTTCAATTTTACCCTCTGTGGGACTGGGCCAGAGGTGGTATTCAGCAGGCTCTGACCAGTTCTGGAGAACTGGTAGCAAAAATTTTGAGTAGTTTGGAGAACCGGCAAATACCACCTCTGACTGTCCCCACCCCCATCTATTCTCTGCCTCCTGAGTCCCAGCTGATCGGCTGAGTCTTCTTTTATTGCCATGCACAGGAGAACGGAGCTGGAAAGCAGGTTAATGGGGTGGAGAGGGAATGGGATTTTGCAGTATCCTTCCCCTGCCATCCCACCAAGCCATGCCACACCCACCAAGCCACACCCACAGAACCGGTAGTAAAAAAAAAATTGAATCCCATCACTGGTTTAGGCAACCCTGATTTATTTTTTTTTAAATGAAGCTTCATCTTAGCTGTTTGTAATCTCCCCAGGGATCACAGCTCATAGCTTAAGGATGCTTAAGGTAGAGAACTACAACTAATACAAGGATGGGAGAGAGAATCTCTTTTAGATCAATGGATCTTATTCCCAAATAAACACTATGTGTACAGAATAGAACAGAATTGCAGCATGCCGTGTGTATTTTGAGAAGTCAAATGTAGGTGCTTAAATTTTTGGATGGAAAAAGAAAAAAAAAACCTCATATGAATAGGAAGCTTTCAAATCTTCTGAAACACAAATTACAAAGCAAAATAAGAATTTCAGAGACACACTAAAACATAAGTAGGATGAAATTAAATTAGCTATCTGAATAGCTTTGCTTGACCCTTTCTTTTAGACCAATCCTTTGCTGTCACTCTCCTGGTATGGTTCACTTTCTTTATTCCAAATTAAAAATTATTGGTTAGATGCCTAAATGACTGTAGAAAGGAAATGGGAAAACAGCTTTTCCTATGCAGAAAACAATGATTCTTTTTCAACAGCAGATAGTGAAAAACATTAAGATAAACAAAAGTAAGAGCAAGAAGGACAAACTTTTAATTGCTAAAGCGGCCAAGGTTAAACCACAGCATCTCCAATGGGGGGTCTAGGACAACTCGCTGTTGCCAACTCACTATAGCCAACTTGCTGCAGGACAACTTGCCATGGGATAAGAGTTTCAGTAACATTAAGAAATGATGAAATACAATCATTAAAGAAAGGATTCCAACAGACAGGAGGGACACAATCAAATGTGAATGACAAAAAATAAAAGAATTTAAAAATTAAATAAATTAAATAATTAAATAACTAAATTGAACTGAATTGAATTGTCTCACTGCGAGTTGTCCTGTGGTGAATTGGCCATGGCAAGTTGGCTTATGTGAGTTGGTCATGGTGAGCAATTGCATGGTGATTGCAGTGAATTGGCCGTGGCAAGCTGGCCTGTGTGAGTTGGTCATAGCGAGCTGGCTGTGGTGAGCTGGCCATGGGAAGTTGGCTTTGGCAAGTGGGGCCCAGCGAGTTGTCCCATTCTTTTCCAAGGCAGCTCAGAAAATACTTCTAGCTCAGATCTACAGAGCCGTTGCCTGCCAGTGCAGACAATATTAAACCTGATGCATCAGCAGTCTCACTTAAAATAATACATTCCTCTTAACAAGTTGCATTGTAGCAATTAGTGAGAAAAACTAGAGTAAGCAAGCATTATAGAGAATGTTGTTATTTGTTACAATATTTATATATTGACATATTTCCATGATGCAAGGAAGTCATGTGAATATTGTAAAGTAAAGATTAAAAATGTAGACTTCATATTAACATAACAAAAGTTAAGCATTTGAAAAGACATGCAGAGATAATAAGCCCTCTACATGCTCAATTGCTATTCATTTCAATAAAATGCTCAAACATATATTTTTTTGGAGAAAAGTGACTCATGTCTATTGCTTATTTCTACATTTCTCACCAGTGGGTAATTCAAATTATCCATAAGAGTGATCCCCTAAATCGGAACAACCTATTTCTGCTCTTCCAATATAATGGCTTTCTGCTTTTGTTAAAGCAAATGAGATAGAATCCTTCCAAAACTCTAAAGTTAGAAGAATAACAGCTGTTCAATGACAACCAAAATCCATTCAGCTGGCATCATTCCAGAAGTTAAAAGCAAGCAATCAATATTTCCACTGCTCAGATTCAATCAAAATGGACTAGCTTGAGAAAGCAGAAGCTTTGAGAGAAGTCATCATCAGCAAAACACAGTGCAGGTGGTGGCATTTAAGCAATGGCACAAATCTAATGAAAAAGAACAGGTAGACAAACAAGAAATACACCACTACCTAAAGTGACCTTAATATTGAAAACAACACAGAAATCATGTAGAGCCTTTTGGACACTGGATTCATGTTTAATAAAGCAATAAAGGGGGAGAAACATTTGTATTATGATTCCATTAAATATCAAAATTGGATCAACATCTGGATAGTCAACTTGAATGCATCTGAAGGAATGTGACAATTTAAGAAGGTTTTGATACATAAATCAGGACAAGGGATCAGCTAGATTTTCTGAGGCAATTGTAAATCATTTATTTGATAAAATCTGATAGAATCAAAAATAAGAACCTCCATACCCTTAATACCTAAATTTTGAAGAAGCAATAAAAATTGGAAACATTAATATTTATGCTGTGATAAGTGTCACAAAGAGGTTGGAATCCATGATTGCATCTCTCCTATTCTCAGGAGCTCTGCGTTTGTGACATTCATTGTTTGTTTTAATTCAGTAATCTGATTAATAAGAAACCTACATGAGGATAATCAGAATAATAATAATAATCTACTACTCAGATAATCAGAAATCTACTTGAGGTTCTCCTTCTCCAGAACCAAATTATTGATCCATGTCTCTGTTTATGTTCTTTGTTTTTAAGTCTATAATTGCTTTTGAATTAAAGCATGATAATTATGATATATTTTATTTTTATTTTATTTATTTATCACATTTCTAAACCTCCCATCTCACATGTGACCTGATCAGTTTACAATAAAAATGATAGATAGATAGATAGATAGATAGATAGATAGATAGATAGATAGATAGATAGAATCATAACTGCTTAAGATCTCTGGTTTCTTAGAGTTTTGAGCATTGGGCAGGACTCAAACACCATAAGGAGCAAATAAACATCAAGATTTTTAAGAAAGCTGCACAACCAATACCTAGACCAGGGCTGTCAAACTCCTGACCCGCAGGCCAGATGAGTTTTGCACTGGCGATGTCCATAGTATACCAAAGGGGGGGAGAATTCCCGATATGTCACATGACGACACTGTGATGACTCGGGTTTCACATCTCTGACCTACACTCAATGTAGAAAATATCAAAATGTTATTCAATACCATCCTGTACTCAAGAACCAATGGAAATAAAGGAAATGTGTTTGTGAATATTAATAGTCAACTCACTCCTGATCATTATCACCAGCTACTCCTAATTAGATCTGCCATGTCAGCTATCCTCTGGCATAATTGTCACTTCCTCCTCATTTGCTCTGAAGCACTCCATTAAGTACTATAAGATGACTAGGATCTCAGTTCAAGATCTAAATTATCCAGGTCACAGTTAGTGCCATTTCTTAGTTGTTGCAGAGGTTTCATTTTTGAAATATTGATTATTCTTATCTTCATCTTAGAGAAATTGTTGGCATGTCTAGGGTACTTTTTTATGTGCTTCCAACTACCACCCACAACATACCACAAATCTATCATCTCTAGCAAGAACCAATGGTATTTGTTCTTACTTTCATGACAGAGACAGCTAACTGATGACATGAACTAGGCATTAAGGAGATTCAACTACTCACTAAATGAAATCAATAGGCAAATCAGTAGAGTCACATCAATTCTCAGGGGGTATCTATTAAAAGACAGAGCTCAGAAAACAAAACAACAGATCATCACTCACAGTGAAACCACCCACTGGCATTATTAATAAAATGCATGCACATATGAATATTCTTTTATACATAAAAACCACATTTACATATATATATATATATATATATGTAGATATTTATATATATATATATATATATATATATATATATATATATATGTGTGTGCGTATTTGTATCTATCTATCATCTATCTATCTAAATATAAATGGCATAAGCCAGTCAGGGGAACAGATATTAAAAATAGAAGCACATGCTTTGAAGCTCACAGATCAAGTTTTCAAATATGGATGAAGTACCAAAGGTGCTATGATTCACACACTTAGCAGTTGTAGTGAGAAAAACCTCGCACTTAAATGTTTCGTTTCAGGCTAAACTTCTTTTCAAACTTGATATCTGGCACACATTCTATAGAGATATGCCAGGCCTGCCAACAAATATGTTTTACTCACAGGAAAGAGAATAAATATATATAAAAGTGATATATTATTTTGATACGCTATCACTTTCTTATTACTTATTGTGTTATTCGGTTAGTTTTAAAATTCTTTTTCTATTTAATTTTTTATTCTTTTTTGGGGGAGGGATGAAAACTGAGAGAGGGAGGGAGGGACGGAGGGAGGAAGGAAGGAAGGGAGGGAGGGAGGGAGGGAGGGAGAGCATCTTGTCCCATTTGTATCTAACTATGCCTGTCTATATTATGAAGCCCTCCTCCAGGTTTCTTAACCAAAGAAGATGACATAGTCTTTCACAAGCAAGAAAGCTTTCTCTATGGTAGCATCCATTTGCGGAATTGCTTCCCCAGGGAGGCTCAACTGGCAGCCACATAGCATCTTTTCAACACCTGATGATGATCGGTCTGTTTTACCAGTCTTTTTCACTGGTTTCTAATTCTATTTTAATTAATATTGTGTTAGTTTCTTCCTAACAATTAGGTTTAACATAATATTTTAATTTTGCATTTTACTATATGTGTTTAATTTGTTTTGTTCTGTGTGTGTTTTGTTGTAAACACCCCAGGAACTTTGGCCATTTGGCAATTTTCAAAACATAAATAAATATATCAATAAATGTCTTTAAAGTTAGCAGAGTAAGAGTGCTTGGATATTAACAGTCATTTGTGACACCAGGAACTGAATGGAATATTATCGGCCAAATTGTCAAACCTAAAGAAGAAATGCTAAAAAGAAATCCTTGTAAAGGATTTAGTTCTGCTTCAGTCATGACATATTTTACAGCTTTAAATAGAAAAGCTCAGAAGTAAGAAATCAGCTGAATTCCCATATCAGTTAAATACCCAGTAAAACTCAGGAACATTTAGAGGTTGTAACCTAGCTCATACCCCAATAAAACTTAATGGAGGAGTTCTCTTGTGTGCTTTCAGCTCATGGTCAAAGAGTACTAAGAAAGAGCTTTGTCAGGGGAAAGATACAAAAAGTCTGTCTTTTCAGTGACTACTGGATTATGAATTAATAACTGAGAACCATGGCCTTCCACTCTGCAATGCAGCTAAAGAGCTGTAACCCAAAATGTGTGTATTGAGGGAAGTTGCGTAGCAAAACGCATCCATCAAGAAAAGTCGCGTGAAAAAATAAATGTCAATTTGCATGCCTTGTGCCATTGTATTTCATCACAGATTGGTATAAAACAGTAATGGATTTATGGTTAAAATGCTATGTAGGGCAGTGGTCGCCAACCAGTGGGGCAGGGACCACTGGTGGTCTATGAGAAAATTTTGGTGGTCCACAGAGAAATGTCACCCCCAAAGCACCTGCCAAAGCAATTAATTCAGGCTGTGTGGGAACACAAGGCTGTGTCACTTGCATTGCAAACAACATGAGGTAGTGAGGGGAGGGGGGAAGGGGCAGAGGGGGGTAACTTGCCCCACTCTCCCCACGTGCCTCGCCTGGCCACCGGGCTGCTTCTTTCTTCTTCTGCTTTTGGCTGCACACAAGGAAAGCAGCAAAAGTCTTTCTTTTTCTCCCCCAAACTCCACCAGAAATGAGTCTTTGGGACCCTGCAAGGCATCCTGCTCCAAGAGGCTGTGCTGGTAAAGATTCATTTCTGGCAGAGTTTGGAGGAAAGAAAGAAAGACTTCTGCTGCTCCAGGATGACCAAAGAGCCAGTCTTGTGACTACTGCAGCTCTGGAATTTGGGACCGACTTTCCCACCAATGTCAGCAAGCCACAATCAGTCAAAATTCATGTTAGTGGTCCGCGGGATTTAAAATTATGAGTTTGGTGGTCCCTGAAGTTCAAAAGGTTTAGAGGAGGAGGAGTTTGGAGGAGTTTAGTTAGGCGGCACTCTTTTTTTTATTTTGATGCATTGTTCTAATTTCATAGAATATTTTTATATTAGCAGGATTAAGATCTAGATTTGCAAATCAAATAAAACTTTGTTTCAATTCCCTTTGCATTCTCCCCATTTTTCCATAAATACTGAACAACTTTTTGAAAGTGGATTCCATAGCAGTATCTTCCGTGAATCACAGCTTATTTCAAAATGGAAGTAAATTTGATGCAAAATCAGTATGAAATCAAACCTACTAAATTTACTAAAGATTTTAAAACAGATGAAAACTAATACAAAGAACAAGTAAAGCCAAGAAATAAAAAGAGAAAGTAAAAATTTGCAAGTGAAGAAAATAAGTATAATAAAAATAGAAAAGTAAGATACAAAGAAGTTGCTTGTGATATTCTTAAAGCAGTTAAAAATACAGTTGTAACTTTACCTCTTATTCTATGGCTATAATGTAATCTTTATGTAATCTATCTTTTCTAATCATCAAAACATAAATCATATGTTCAGTTTTTCTGTTTCACACAGAAACTTATAAAGGGTTTCTAGTCAGCGATAAATGCAGATATTGTCTTTTCTCTGATCAAGGAAATCAATTTAGACATCACAGCAAGTTTTATCATTTTCACCAACCATTCCTCCATTTTGTTTACTGTCAAATCTTCCTATCTTTTCTTCCTTTGTCTGTTTAATTGATAGTGACTAGCCCATAGTCTCAAAAAAGGATACATAAGAACTTCTGGTTTGCAAGGCTTCGGCAGCAGCAGGGATTTGCCTTTCTGTGCGATCCCTGCTGTGCTTGCTGCTGAGGTGCCCACGATCCAGGTGGATTTGGGGGATATAGCTGCCCCGTAGAGGCAGCTGAAGACAGGGGGGATCTGGACAAGGTTTTGGGGGTGTTGCAGACCCCCTCCCCAGCCAGCAAAACCCCCTTTTCCCAAGGCAGTGGAGCGGCGGTCAGCAATGGCCACCACAAAGAAGTCTGCAGCTGGATAAGAAAGTGCAGGAAGAAGAAAGTGAAAGTTTTTTCTTTGGCTGAGCCGGGACAAAGAGGAGCCCTTAAAACCTGGAATTTGCCTTTCTATTGCTACATTGTTCCCAGAAGGATTGTGTGAAAGAAAGTGAAGAAAGTGAAAGTGAAAGTTATTTCTTTTCACTCTCCTTCCCTATGGAAATAGCTGATGGAAATCTGGAAAACCTGCTTGGGCTAAGAAGGTAAATAAACCTAAAAATTAAAGCCAAGGGGATAAAAGATTTTGGAACATTGGAATTAAAAATTAAAAGTTTATTGCCATAAGTGGGAAGGAAAAGGTAAAAAAATTTATCTTAAGACTTTATTGAAGAAGACTGCTTGAAGTTTATAAGATTAGAAATTAATGACAATAAGGCTTCTAAACAATTATTTTGAAATGGTATAATTGAATTTCACCCCAGGAGGAAGGGGGGGAAAAAAAAGAAGAAGAAGAAAGTGTTAATGGAACATTCTGCTTTGTTTTGGATTGCTTTGTGACTTTGTGACTTTTGGGGAACTATTTCTTGAAAGACTAGAAACATTTGGGTTGCTCTTTTAAAAAATAACAACAACAACAACAACAATAATAATAATAATAATAATGATAATAATAATAAATGGCATTATCTGTGCAAGAATTACAAATGGAATTTCAAAAGCTACAACAAGATAAACAAGAAGGCAAGGACTCTCTTGGATCTATCTTTTGTTTTTTTGGAAATGGTGATTTCTACTTACCAAGAAATACAAGAACAAGAGGATTGGGATGAAGAAGGAGAAGCCATCTTTAATGGACAATACATTCAAGAGAAAGTATTTAATGGACAAAAGATCATAGCTGAAAAGAATAAGGGGGGAAAGAAAATGCAGAATTCAGAACCTAAAAAAGCAACCAAGAAAGGGGAAAATAAGATGAAAAACCAATACAATGCCAGAAAGCAACAGAAAAGAGAAACACTACAGAGAGGGAAAATCAAAAAAGTGGAATTTGAGAGATGGGGGGGTAAAAAGACTAGAATTGATAAGAAAGGGAGGGAAAAAGGGAAGAGAAGCCATAAAGGTTTAAAACAAGATATTAAAAAAAAGTTATTTTTCAGAGACAAAGGGTAAATTATAATTTAATATATGATTCTGCAAAAGTATATGATTGTATTGTAGATGTTAGTACTTGAAATTGAGTTAGAAAATTGAAATATTATGAGTTAATAATGTATTAAAGGGAATATACAAAATGTTTAAAAGTAAGAGTTTATTTCTCTATGGAATATTGTTTTGATTATACTATAAATTCAATCCCTTTTTTATTGTTGTTTCATTATTTTAAAATGTAGCACTTTGTGCTAAGCAGAATCAGTATGGAAAGTATGTATTATTTCAAGTGTCAAATTTAGGGGAAAGATAAAAGTTGTCATACTCCAACCAGTGACTACAGGAGAAATATTGTATTAGAAAGAAAAGATAAATAGATAATTGAAGAGAACAGACAAAAGATACAAGTATAATTATTCAAAATGAGATGAAATAAATATAATAGAATTATGAGAGTGAATAGAGGAGAGAAAATATATAGAAAATACAGAATGTTAATTAAGACATGAAACAGTATATTAAGTGAGTATGAATTTGATTTATGTCTGTATAAAAAGAGGTAACCCAGGTTAAGCTGCTTTCCAAAAGAAGTTTTAGGTATTTATGTTTTGTGTTTTGTACGTTTACGTTTGAATTAATAAAATTTTAGAAGAATGTAAGAAGAATGTTGGAAGAGAACAATGAAATTGTAAATAAGACAGATGGATATAAAAAATGTATACAATCTAAAGTAAGAGATATAATTTGAATAAATAGAAGGAAAGGGAGTAATAAAGAGAAGTTGGGATAAGATATGAAGTTGAACAGATAAGGTAAATATATATATTAAATTGTGTTCTTATGGAAATGTGATAATTTGAAATTATTCTGTCTTTAAATAAGATGTCTTATTGGTTTTTTCAGAAAAAGATCTCTTATGTTATTATATCCTATGTTTTGTTTGTCTGTATATTGTTTTGTAAAATTAATAAAATTTGTTTTTTTTAAAAAAGGATACATAAGTAAATTCGACTTGAACTCTGTCTCCCTATTCCAGTACAAACCTCTAACCAATTATATGTTTTAATGTGATGTTTTATTGCATCAATATTAACCACTTAAATCAGCTTCATTATACAGTAAAAACATCCATCTACTTCCTTCCTGTTAAGGTTTTTTTAAACAAAAATAATTCCACAATTACAATAAAATTAATTTGACATGCATTTCTATGGCCCCATTCCAGTAAGTGTGAGGTTATTGACATGATTTTGAATTCAGAGTTGGAAATCCAAGTTTCATTATGAAAGGCCTTTCATTCTCTGTTTGATTCTCTGTTTATATTGTGGCCAAGAAAATTGCATCACTTTCTGCAACTGCTGAGAAGATACAAAATATTTTTTCTTCAAGATTAGACAAGATACATTTAAGACACTGAACAACCAGAATGAAAGTGACTGAAAACACAATAGACTATCTCAGTTGGAAGGCTGTGAGAAGTTAAATGACTTAAATTGCTTAAAACTCTTCAGGAAAACTAACAATTTAAGAATCTCATTCTTACCAAGTTAATCTTCTAGGCATTAGAAATCCAAGCGAAACCAAGAAAGGCCAGCCACTTATTTTGAAAGTTTTGGCTCTAGCTCAGGATTTCTTAAGCTTAGCAACTTTAAGAAGTGTGGACTTCACGCATGTGTGGAATTTGGGAAATTGGTCCACACATCTTAAAATTTCTAAGCTTGAGAAAAACTGTTCTACCTGTTCTGTCTAAATACTGAGAGGTTTCTCTTTGTTACAGCTTCTTCTTTTCATACATCTGATAAGCCTGGGACATGTATTGTTAGGATTCTTTATTGAGATTTTATTCATGTTCTCTTCTCTCCAGGGAATTGAGTAGGGTGATTAAAAGTCTATTTCTTCTCTATGGCAATCCAACAAAGCAAAAAAAAATATGTTTAAAACTGCAAGAAGTATCACTCAAGAGATAAAATACAGAGATTATTTGGCCCAATTTTTAAACATATAATTAAACCATCATTATATAAAATATGGTATTCCATTACTAGAAAGCAGTCATTAAAAGAAAGTAGCACATGTATGTTGATGGTTCCAAACTGTATAATTATATTTTTCCAACAATGCTTTGTAAATTCACAATTCTTGATAAAATAAGTGAAATATGTTAATCCATAAGTCAAGAGTACATTTAAATTATTATATTTATCTTTGCAATATATTAACTTACAGATGTTAAGTGAAATAAGGCAATAAATCAGTTTTAGACACTGCTAATTCATTTGGATCAAATTGTCAAAGCAAGATATCTTTTAATTGAATATACTGACATTTCACAATGTATCCATCATCAACTCAAATTATTTTAAAAATTGGTGGACAATTAGCTTGATCCAAAATATTAATATGCTTATTAATCCATCATGACTTGCAGGGAAACTCACATTTATTTAGTTTTCAATTTAGAATTGTCCCAGATTATAAATTGGGAAATCACAAGGACTGAAATTATACTTTGAGGTAATTCGTATTTAAAACATTTACCTTTCCCTATACACTTGATGGATTTTTTTAACCATCTATTATACCCAAGTTCCCAATCTTAAGCACCAGTTTTTTGGTTCATTCAGTCCAGATACAACTGATGCTTTTGAAACTCCATCATGATTATAGGTTGCACAGAATTATTAGTAGCTTTTAAACCAATGACAATTGGTAAAAATGATAATAGTTCAGAGGTGGGTATTCAGCAGGTTCTGACCAGTTCTGGAGAACCAGTAGCAGAAATTTTGAGTAGTTCGGAGAACCGGCAAATACTACCTTCTGACTGGCCCCGCCCCCATCTATTCTCTGCCTCCTGTGTCCCAGCTGATCGGCTGGGTCTTCATGTGTTGCCCTGCACAGGAGAACGGAGCTGGAAAGCAGGTTAGTGGGGCGCGGAGGGAATGGGATTTTGCAGTAACCTTCCCCCGGAGTGGAGTGGGAATAGAGATTTTATAGTATCCTTCCCCTGCCATGCCCATAAAGGCACGCCCACAGAACCGGTAGTGAAAAAATTTGAATCCCACCACTGTAACAGTTATTTGCAAGACATAAAATTAATTACATATTATTTTAAAATGAGAAGGAACAACTTCATATACAATAAGTATTTCTTGAAATATTTACTAAGAATACTCACAATTAGCTTTTTGTCAGAAATGGACTTCAGTAGTTTACACATTAGCATGTATTATTTGGTTATTATTTGGTTCTTATTCCTGTATTTGAAATGCTTAATTTGACTTCTGACGATTATATTCAAGATGACTAAGCAATATGGTCAAAGTTTTTTTTTTAATTGTTCTTCTCATAACATGAATTCTGAGCCATGTCCACCTTTTTTATTTTTTATTTTAATAATTATGTATAATAAATTTCTGGGCTTGTGCTAATCTTTTACTACTGTTGCATACATGTGCCCTTTTATTGCTTTGCATAAGAGCAATTGTACAAAATCTATTGGTTTTTAGGCTGATACTTAGGATTAACTATATTTTTTATCAGTTGTGGTCAAGACTTTGCTTTATTCTCCAGTTCTTTCTCTCTTCCCTACTCCTCTTCTTACATTTGGTTTTCTTCAACTCTTGTCTCTATGGATTGCCTAGCTCTGCTTTGCGACAATACTTTCAGGTTACCCAGGTTGAATGCATTAGGACTCCTTGACTTTCCTAGCATCTGAGAGCAGAGAAGACAAGGTGAACCCCTATGATTATGCTACATTTACCTTTTCATGCTATCCCTGGCTGCACAGTGATTTTCCATGCCCCAAATCACACTCTTGAATGATTTTGTCTGGTTCAGCCTACGTGTTAGGAAAGCAAAAGGAATTCTCTCATCAGAAGAATGCAGTTTGACTGGATATTTTTTCTCATCCTCCTCTATTCAAAGTGGTGAACTAAAGTTTCATATATTTTCTGAATGAGCTTGTTAACCAATTGCTTGTTACCCCAAATTGGGCATTGCTCCACATTTACGAACTTAGTGGGATTTTGCAAGGGATTTTAGTGCTGCACATTCTCAGCACCTTCTTCCATGGAGCTAATAATTGCATTCTTTTATAGTATGTTTCCATGCCACAGACATTTTGATCCCAGTATATTCTAGCCTTTTTTTATTGGCATTGTATTAAAATATTCAGGGTTCATGAATGGGTGCACCCACACATTCCATTTAGCAGTCTTCTTCTTGTTATAACAATTTTCCATCCTTGAACATGGCAAGACAAATGAAATCAAGAAAGAAAGCGCTTACTTTTTATGACTGCATTTTAATTTATATGTGAAATGAATGGGATGGAATTTGTAATTTTATAAACTGGGGGGAAAAAAAACCAGACACAATTTTAAAATATACTGTGTAATAGAAAAGATTTGAATACTTTTGCACAATTCCTAAACTCTGAGTCTTATTTTTACTTAGCCTCTCTCACACAAGCAAGATGGGAACAAAGTGCCTTCTTTTTATTCATTTATTGTTAAAATTCTGTGCCGCCCACCACACTGATACAGCAACTCCAGGTGGCTTAAAATGTAGTATTTTTTTTAAAAAAAGAAGTGCTAGAAAACAATTAAAATTAGAAACATTGAATAGAAAACACAAGTGAATGGGCAGCCTGGGGGTAAGGATCTTCTTTACTCACCCCCAAATATAATAGCCCTCTGTCAGGATCCCAGGCCAAATGGCGGAGCCAAGTTTTGATGGCTTTTCTGGATGTCCAGGTGTTTACAGGTGGACAGCAAAAAAAAAGGCTTTTCTCCTGGACTTCACCAGCTGCAATTCTTTGGCTGACGGGATCCAAAATAGGCCAGAGGTGGTATTCAGCAGGTTCTGACCAGTTCTGGAAAACCAGTAGTAGAAAGTTTGAGTAGTTCAGAGAACTGGCAGATGCCACCTTTGACTGGAGATTTTATAGTATCCTTCTTCTGCCACACCCACCGAGCCACACCCACAAAACTGGTAGTAAAAAAAATTGAATCCCACTACTAATGTAGGCTCTTTCCACCTATACAAGTGGACTAGGCCTTCTTGTCTTAAATCACTTCCTCTTGTAGGAAGAAATATCTATCTGGTTCCGTTCCAAGCTGGGAGAAAGATAGTGGAAATATGGAGGCTGATTAGAAAGATAATTTAATAATGAACAGAACCATGAAGCACATGGAGAATGGGCACATGCCCAAAATGGAGTTGAGAATAGGGTTTTTTTTATACCTTCTCTTGGGCTTTGCACCTGAGCTTCCTGTTCCTGTGCAAGAGCATGTATTCTATTGGCTGTTGTCAGACACCCATAGGGCCATGAAGGAGTTATATAGAGGTCATAGCTGTCTCTATAGGCAAAGTACAAATCCTAGGTGTTTGTCTGAGCTAAGTTTGGTTGATGTTTGGACTGCCCTGAGGGTGATGCCATAATTCCTATTGTGGCTTAATGGCTTTACCCTGTGTTGGATCTTGAGTAATGCTGCTTCTAATCCTACCATTCTGCTATTGTTCAAAATATCCTGTCTTGAATGGATTGCCAACTCTGCATTTCTAAAATCTAGCTTCAGTTTTTGTCTTCTCCCAATTTAACAATGTTATTTGAAAATTCCAGTTTGGTTATCGACGATAGAAGCGTTTTCTTACCCTATAATTTATAAAAAGGAACAAACAGTTAGCTATGGGGAATTACTAGATGAAAAGGGTGAACTTAAATCGATACAAAAATTAGAGGAACAAGGTATACAGATGAATTGGTTTTCATATTTGCAAATACATGCAAAGTATCATGAGGATTCCAAAACAGAGGGATTTTATCATAAACAAACTGATTTAGATAAGATTTTGATGGGTACTGATGAAAAGGTGATTAAAAAATTATATGGTTACTTATTGGAAATTAAGCTGGAGGAAGAACAAGTTAAGGAAACTATGATTGCCTGGGGGAGGAATTTTGGATATGGGATTGATTTAGAGAAATGGCAGAAATTATGGTTGCAAAATTATAAAATGACAATGTCTACAGCCTATAAAGAAAATTTGTATAAGATGTTTTACAGGTGGCATTTTCCTCCGACAAGGATAGCAAGAATGTTCAAGAACAAATCCGAAAAATGCTGGAAATGTCATCAGAAACCTGGTTCATACTACCATATGTGGTGGACTTGTGAGGATGCTAGAAAATATTGGACTAAAATCCACATGTGGCTGGAAAAAATGACAAAGAAGCACATAGACTTGAAACTGGAGTTTTTTTTATTGGGAATCTTACCAGATGTTTATAGTAAAGAGTTGAAATATTTGATTGTAAATGTATTGACTGCGGCTAGGATTGTATTTGCAAAGAATTGGAAAAATGAGAAAATTCCATTACAGGAAGAAGTTATAAAGAAAATATTGGAATGTGCTGAGATGAGTAGATTGACTTTTGAAATCAGAGAGCAAGAAGATAAACAATTTTATATAATTTGGGATCTTTTCTATCAATGGCTGAATGATGAAATACAAAAATAGAATATTTGAAATGTTAGATAATAAGGAATAATATTGAATTTATTTTTCTTTTCTCTTTTTTGGTATTGGATATTATATTTATATAATGGTTTTCTTTTTCTTTTTTTCTCTCTTATTTTAGGATAGAACTGGCACGATTATACGATTTGTTTTAGAATAAATTACTTAAAATATAGTTATCTCACAAAGGCATGATCGAATAAAAGTATAGTCAAACTTTTTTTTTTTTTTAATAATGATATGATGATTTATAAGTTTGTATTGACAATAAGAGTTATTATATAAGGTAATTGTAACCGTGACTATGAAGTGAACGCACAAAACTGATGAACCAACCGACTCACTGTTTGTATATAAATATGGGGGAGCTGATGTTTTTATGTTTTGTCTGTTTGTTTGTATGTTAAAAAACAATAAAAACTTTTTTAAAAAATAAAAATAAAATCTAGCTTCAGTATCTGCTGGGACTATTAAGGAAAGCAGGGGTAGCTTTCTACCTTTAAAATAATATATTTCTCCATTTCTCCCTTTTGGGGTTAGAGTTAGGGAAATATTATATTCTGCCTTTTTAATATTTCATATTTCATTCTTCTAGGAGGGTAGGTGCTGACTTTCTACACTCAAACATCTGTTAAAATACTGCAAAACACCAACAGAGTGTACACTGTTTTTGGCTCTCTGTCTTGGTATATTATCATAGTCTGTCTGCTCTTTTCCATTCAGTTTGGTCTCTGTATATCCCTCCCTCCACTCTAGCCATTTCCTCCTCTCTACTTCCTCATGGCTGATCTTGCTTTCCCTCCTCTCTCCAAATTCTCCATACAGTAGGGTGGTCAGAACTTTGCATGAAAGTCTTGTGCTCTCCAGGAATCATTACTCTTCATTTGAAATACAGCTGCAACAAAGAAAAAAAGAAGAGGAAGGAAGGAAGGAAGAAAGAAAGAAAAAGACTTAAGCTTCATCCAGGGCACTAAAAGCATCATGCTGCTTTGTAGTCAACATACAGTACATTTGCATCGAGCCGGTAAGTTTGCTTAGGAAGAACTTGCAAGAAAGGCACTCTTGAGTGACCTGTCTATTTGGTGATGGTGACCTGCCACCATCACTCCAGTTCAGAGCAAACGTAAACTCTGGTTTATATGAAATGTTACCTAGATTTGCTTGAAAGTAATTCCATTGACAGTTTTTGTGGTATGGTGGCTAAAGCATTGTGCTTGTAGAAACTGAAATTCAGCTTTTATTCAGCCATAAAACTCACTGAGGTTGTTAGATCTATCATTATTTCTTGACTAACCTATTTCACAAGGCTGCTCCAAGTAAGCTAAGCATATTGCCTTGAGGAAAAAAAAAGAAGCCATATAAATCAAATTAGCAATGGGATTTATTTTCATGAATATCTTGCCAAGGCTGCAAATTCTACATGATCTTACTTTGGAGTAAATCCCATTAAATTCTATTTAGTACAGATGGTCTAATTCATATATAATACCACCCAGTCTCTTCATAATTTCTGAAAGAATAAAATGAAGGAGGGGGGAGGGGCAGTGTTCTAATACTGTTTTGCCTACCTGTTGAAGAAATATACACTTTAATGAACTATTCTACCAGTGGGGACTCACTATCATCATCATATATCAGAGGTCTCCAAACTTGGCAACTTTAAGACTTGTGGACTTCAACTCTTTAGCTGGCTGGAGAATCTTGGGAATTGAAGTCCACAAGTCTTAAAGTTGCCAAGTTTGGGGACCCCTGTCATATATCGTTGTTTTCTACACAGTTCCCCAATTTCCAATAAAATAAATGGTTAAAATCATATATACAGTAGAATCCATATATGCTAATTCTTACAATGCTAATTCTCACAGAATAATAGCCTCCCCGCAGTGAAGTGATCAAGATCCAATGCTTCCTTCCGGCTTCCCACAAACAAAGTCAATGGGGAAGCCAGCAGAAAGTCAGAAGACACTTCTGCTCCCACTGCTTTTTTTGCCCACTCTTGAGCATTGGTTAGCAAGCAAATGTTGACTTTTTATTGACATTTATTTGTCACTACAATTCTTTTTATATTTATGATATTTAGTCTTCTTCGATGATCATGGGATCATTCAGCATTGGGATAAAAAAAATATTGTCAGCCAAAAATGTTCATTCTGATCACATCAGACTTTACCACCTTTCTCTCAAAGGATGAGCCAACAGATCACACAGGATTGTCTAGTCCGCATTAAAGATACACAAAACATTCTGAACTTGAAACATTCTAAGGATGAAGTCGTCATTCAGAATTCAGAGTGTCCTGAGTTCATAGCAAAACACTCCTGTTTTTGTGGGATTTACTCCCATGGAATAAGTTACCAGTGTAGATCCAGGGAGGGAGAAGCGCTATTTTCTTTCTTTTCTTTTTTTTTTTTTTGTAAATTTTATTTGAGTTTTCACAAAGAGAAAAAAAATACAAATAAAACATCTTTTTTGAAAGTAGCGTAATCCCAGGTTATATTTCTTCGTACAGACACAAATTCAGGTTCATGCTCATTTTTATATTCTATTCCATATCTTATTACTATTTTGCATTTTCTGCATAGCTTCTCCCCTCTTTTAATTTTCTCAATTTTATTTTAATTATCTCATCTCAATTCAAATCATTGTATTTATATTTTTTGTCTGTCCTGTTTCAATTATCTATTATCTTTTCTCATTAAACAAAATTTCTCCTGTAGTTACCGATTGGAGTATGACGCCTTTATAACTTTTCCCTAAAGTTGTAACATTCAATATAATACATAACTTCCATTCGGATTCTGCTTGGTACATTCTTAAAATACACACTGTATTCTTAAAAAAAATATATAAATGTATATAATTAAAACAATATTCCATTCCAATTCAATTCTATCATTAATATTAATATTCATTAAAGTCTTAACATCTTTAACATTACTTTTCAATTAAATATCATACTTCTATGGGAACAATTATAAGCTTTCCATAGTTAATCCCCCCCCTTCACTTATATTTTATAAAACGTTAACTAATTAAAATGTTCCCGTTCCTTCCTAATTCAATTTTCTCATTTATTTTATTTCACTTATTTTATTCACAAACATGTCACTAAATTACACTAACTATTTTATCCCTCATTTTAATCATACATTGTTTCCAATTTTCTAAGGTTATTTCTATTACTAATATAAAAATACAATCTTATGTACCTTTACAGAATCTCTTTTTCACTTAGATTTTCATCCATTATCTCTAAATAGGTCCTGTTTCACTAAATCTTGCTCCAGTCCTTTGTAACTTCTTTTCCTTTCCTTCTTCCCTCTCTTCTTCTCTCTCCCCTTTTTACCCCCTTGTCTTTCTACCTCTATTTCTCTCTTCTGTACTCCCCTCTTCTGTTGCTTTCCAGTATTATACTTCTTTTTTGAATCATTTTTCTTTTCTTTGGTTGTTTTTTTAAGTCTTAAATTCTCCATTCTCCCCCCACTTTCCTTTTTCTTCCCCACATAAAATTTCTTGTTCATTAAAGATGGCTTCTTCTTTGTCCCAGTCTTCTTGTTTTGCAGTCATTTCTTGTTGTTTCTGATAGTTCCAAATCTCCATTTCTAAGAATTGAAAAACGAAGCCAAAAGAACCCTTCCCTTCTTTGTACTTTTTAAGTTCCATTTTCAATTCATCCAGAAGTGGTGCCATTGTATAAATTTTTAAACAACCACCCGAATGAGTTTAATCATTCAAATATAATAACCAAGAATCCAAAGATCACCAAATAATCCAAATACACGCAAGCTGTTTCTTTTTTGCTCTTTTTTTTTCACTTACTCTTCCTGGGGTTGCTATTTAGTTGCAAAGTTTCAGTTAAAATGTATCTTTTAGAAGTCTTGTTGAAGTCTTACTGTAGATTCTTTTTAATTCCAGGCAGTCTCCTCCCTCTTCCAGATCCTGCCCTTATTCTTTTTCTCTCCTTTCCTGCTTATGAAAAAGAAAATTTTTAATGTCCAGAAATCTTATTATCCCTTTGGCATTTTGTTTTATTTTCAGCTTTAATTGCCTTTTGATGTCAAAGCGGATTTTTCCCATTTCTTATTTAAGTTTCTTAGTTGTCAGTATAGGGAAGGAGAGAGAAGAAGAAAAAAAAGCCAAACCTTTCCCTTTTTACTTTCCTTCGCTGCTCCTGACTCTTCTTTGGGAACGATGTTATTTTTTGGTAAGTTTAAATTCCAGGGTACCTTAGTTGTTGCTTTTGCAATTTAACCTGGTCGGCCAAAACTTTCACTTCTTATCTTCCTCCTGCACATTCTTTTCCGGTCAAGTTCTTCTTTGAGGTGGCCATTTCTGACCACCGCTGCAACTGCCTTTGGGAAAGGGAGTAATGGCCAGCTGAGGAGGAGAGATGTGGCTCTCCTCAACCCTGCTGGCAGTCTCCCCCCTCTTCACCACCTCTATGGGGTGGCTTAGCCCAGAAACCAGCCGGCTTGGGGCACTCCAGCGGCAAGCCCAGACTGAAACCGCGCACGATCACGGATTTCTGTCTGTCGCCAAAGCCCTTCAAACCGGAAGGGCTATTTTCTAAATCAGATTTAACATTGAGGTGGTGTAAATTCATACTAACAATGCCAGAAGCATGTATAGTACCACTGAAACCCAGAGCCTCAATTTCAAGGCATTCTGCAAAGTGCAATGCATTGTCAGATTGGTTCATAATACAAAAAGTATGCAGGGTAATCAAGTGCGTAAGGAAAAACCCCATTTCAAGCTACAGTCTATTTTCTCTTTTTAACAGAATAACAGCATTGGAAGGAATCTTGGAGGTCTTCTAGTCCAACCCCTAGCTCAAACAGGATATCCTACATCATTTCAGATAAATGGCTGTCCATTTCTTCTTAAAAATCTCCAGTGTTGGAGAACCTACTGTTGTCCTTTTGTTGTTGTTCAGAGACAGTGTGGAAATAAATCCTACCTGTTCTTAGATTCAAAATGGCTACCGGTTACTGTTTTCTACCACATTTCCTATAGGAATAATTTACATACACACACACTCTCCTTGTGCAATTTCTCCACAAGTTGTGTGATTACTCGGCATAGAGAATCAACCCACCAATGTTTCTGGTGCTAGGACAAAATGTGAAAGGGATTCTCATTGTTCCTTTTGACATTATTTCACGTTTCTGGCCCATCATAACATGGTTGTGTTTTTTTGTTTTATTGGAACACAGCCAATGAAACATTCTGAATGTCTATTCCACAACGTGAATAAAATGTTAGTTTGCTTCTTTTCATTCCGTTCAACCTCATACATATATCCTGGCCATTTTTCTGTGTAACTTTAAGGAATATTCTAAACTCACATTAACTCATATTTGATTATGTGCCATTGTCATTATTGATTTTTAGCAACCACATAAATTGACCTTCTCCCGAATATTCTGTTAACCAGATCCATCCACCTTGGTGTTTCTTCCAAAAAGCTGCCACTGTTGATTTCAACATATTTAAATATACTATATATGCAAAATGCAAGTTAACATTCTAATAGTAGAAGTTGCTTGTTTAATAAGTCTCTTTACTGTCATCTAACAGTCTCTATGTTTTTGTAGTCCAGATCTGGAAGCCTTGGTTAATATTACTACTAGGACAAGTGAAACAATCCAGACAGGAAACTGATTTGGGATGTGGAGTGTTAAGGAAAAATATATAGCAAATTGCTATATTTTGATAGAAGAATGTGAAGCTTTTTACCACAGATGCTAGAATAGTCATCCCTTGAAAAAAAAAACCATTTTAGAAGATATTGAAAATATATTAACAAAAATGCCACAATCGTGTATGCATTTATGTATGTACGTATGTATGTATGTGTGTATGTATGTATGTATGTATATGTATATGTATATGTGTATGTGTATGTGTATGTATATATATATATATATATATATATATATATATATATATATATATATTTATATATATATATATGAGAACTAACAATACAATCTTGGTCATTCCTTTCTCCATTTACCATTTACATTTAAATATTATATATTTGTACTAATTGGGTGGGGGGCCCTTTGCTCTTTTCCCCCTTTTTAAAGGATTAATACCATTAGAAACCATTTGTCACTTTGTCAATTTTTCTTCCCAAGGAAGATTAACTCATCAATCAGTAGCTTAAGGAAGGTTTGAGTTGGAAGAACATTTTTAGAGGCAGATAATGACAAATCCAATTCATGCCATAAGACGTCAAAATTAAATACAACTGCATAAAATTGTCCCTGCCTATGACTGCTAACGTTTCCTTTCATCCACCTTCATTAATATTTTTTAAAAAAATCTTGAAGTCTGTGATGTTTTTATTTATTAAGTCACAAATACCACATTTCACTTTAGAATCTTCATTGCCAGGGAGTCCAATAGTTCCTTTGCCTTCCTCATGGCGTACTTAGCTAAACTGAAAATACCAATACAAAGAAAGGCCTTTACTCTGGCACAATAACATGGCCTCACCTTTGCTGCCTTTGAAGACTGATACAGAAAACCTCCCTATATGGAGAGTCCATGGCCTTGTGACTCTGGACACACAGAAACAACAGAACCTGTTCCTTTATTACAGAGACATTCATGCTAACCCCAGCTCACCATTACCACCAAAATACCAAGGTCACAGAGGACAATTTTAGAGATGTGCCACAAACTAGATTTAATGAGCACCTAGTTTACCATATTAGAGTGTTTTTTCTGCTCTCCCGTGCCATCCTGCTACTCCTTCTTTCAGACTCTCTTAGAGGCTTGCTTGGTATATTTTTAGTTTTTAATTCATAATATTTTATATCTTCCAGCTTTTCATATTTTTTTTCATTTTAATTTTTCATCTTGATGTATGCTTTTTTTAATGACTGCACCCTGCCTTCCTAATTCTGGTCTATGGCCATAATGAAAATTTGATTTAATTACTTTATAATCAGACACACTTTTTGTTTCTTAAAGCGCCAAATCAAATTCAAACACTTTCAACTGATTTCAACAAAAGAAGTTGAAACACGTAGCTAAGAGGAACTCTGCAAAGTTTTAATTTGCTGATTTGATTTAAAGGAAATTAATTCAACACAGACACTCACTGCCTTGCATTGGATTTTAGACTCTAATCACCAAATCAGTCTAATTGTTTACATTCAATCCTATTCAGCAGTCTGACAGATGACTATCCATACATACACATGAACACACATTCTCACTCACACACACTTATCTCCCCATGAAATCAATGAGTTATCCTGAATTCAACTGATTCTTCAAATCTGACATGACTTATTGAATCAGTTATTCAGAACTATTGCTGGTTACATTTTAAACCTTTCTGAAAATGTTGATATTTATCAGCAGTTAAACTTACTCTGATTATGAGAAATAATGCTGTATATCTTGATGTTAATTGCCCTTATTCCAGGTCAGACTTTAGTCCAAGCTGAACTTCATAAAATATAATCAGCTCACCTCTTGCATTATTGCCTTCTCATCAGCTCTCACCGAACAGTATCTGTAGTAGCTAATTCCTTATCACTGTCAACAGAAACAAAAAGAAAAGAAATTAAAATAAATTAATTTTGTCTAGACTGTGATCCAGGTACAGATGCAACTTGCCAATTAAAGCTTCAACATCTGTTCACTGATGATATAAATTATATATAGCAAGCAAATTCCTCTTAAATTGTCTCTCAGTTGGCATCCTCATTTCTTTTATTTATGGATTTATTTAAAGTATAAATAAAAGTGATGGTAACAAATCTGAGGTACAAATACCAATCACTGTAAGAATATAATAATAATAATAATAATAATAGCCAGAGGATCCTGGACTTTGCCGACTCCCATGATATGACCATCACGAATACCTGCTTCATTAGGCGAGAATCTCAACTCCTCACCTACCATAGCAGAAACGGGAGCCACCACACACAGATCGACTACATCATCGTACGACGAAGAGCCGCTAAAAACGTGCTCAACGCCAAGGCGTACCCGTACGAATCGAGCAGTCAGCACAGGCCGCTGATGGCGAAGATCAGGATCAGCAAGCCCAAGACCAGGATTGACAAAAGAAATGCAGACCAGCCACGAATCAAGTGGTGGAACCAGAAGAAGATGGCGGGACCCCTCATCAAACCGGAGCAGTTCCCGCAGATGGTCGACGGGCCACAGGAAGCGTGGTCCATGCTGAAGAGCACTGTTCACACTGCCGGCTGCCAACAGCTTGGTTGCACCAAGCCAGGACGGAGACGCATCGAACGAGATACATGGCTCTGGACACCGGAAGTACAAGATGCCGTACACCTGAAGAAACGGCTCTACAAGGCCTTTCTTCAGGACAAGACCAGCGAGAAGCTCTGCGAATACAAGGCGGCCAAAAAGGCAGCCAAGAAAGCAGTAGCGACAGCCAGAAGCTCCCACTACGATGACATCTACGAGAAGCTGAACACGCGAGAAGGCGAGAATGAGATCTACCGCCTAGCCAAAAGCAGACACAGGAAGACCCTGGACATTGACCAGTTTCATGGGATCAACGACGAAAGGGGAAATTTGAACGTCAACCCCAGAGACGCTGCGGAGAGGTGGCGGCAATACTTCGAGAAGATCTCCACCGAGGAGTTCCCACACCCACGAACCCCGCGAGGTGACCCAGTTGAAGGCCCAGTCTCAGGCATTTATGCCAGCGAGGTCGCCGACGCCATCAAGGCCATGAAAAACGGTAAGGCAACAGGACCAGACGACATCCCTGCCGACTTCTGGAAAAAGGCACTACCGGGCTCGGCATTGTGGCTGTGCGAGCTGTTCAACAACATCGTCTCCACGGGAAAAGTGCCACACGACTGGTACCACAGCACCACTGTTCCGATCTGGAAGGGAAAGGGCAGCCCAGCGGACTGCTCCAACTACAGACCGGTCAGGTTACTGTCACACACTATGAAGATCTTTGAACGCGTCCTTGATAAACGCATTCGGGACACCGTCGACATCAGCGTCAACCAGGCTGGATTCATCAAGAACTGCGGCACCACCGACGCCATCTTCGGTGTGCGGATGCTGATGGAGGCTCACAGAGAGAAGAAAATCCCGCTCCACACCGCCTTCCTAGACTTGGAAAAGGCCTTCGACCGAGTCCCGCACGATCTCATCTGGTACGCACTGCGAGACCACGGCGTGCCTGAGCTGCTCGTACAATGGGTCCAACTCCTATACAGATGTCACAAAAGCCGTGTAAAAGCGGCAGCTGGGATATCAGAGGAGTTTAATATTACCGTCGGCGTACACCAGGGCTCTGCTCTCTCACCACTGCTGTTCATTCTGGTGATGGACACAATTACACACGACCTGTACACGCCCGCCCCATGGACGCTGCTCTACGCTGATGATGTGTTCCTGGCCAACCTGTGCAAGGCTGAACTAGAGCACCGAGTCCAACAGTGGCACGACCGCCTCGAGCAGTTCGGGCTCCGGCTGAACCTAAAGAAGTCCGAATACCTGACCACTGACAATGAAATGACAGGCTCCATCCACGTGAACGGGCAGGAGCTACCGCGCGCCTCCACCTTCAAGTACCTGGGAACTACTCTTGGGGAAGAAGGCCTACTACAAACTGAGGTGGCAGCCAGGATCAATGCAGCGTGGGGCAAATGGAAGTCCGTCACGGGCGTCCTCTGTGACAAGAAGATGCCGATGCGCCTGAAGGCGAAAATCTATAACTCTGTGGTGCGCCCCGTGGCCATATACGGCGCAGAGTGCTGGCCGACGACCAAAGAAGTCGAAAGCAGACTCCAGATAATGGAGATGCGAATGCTCCGATGGTCGGTAGGCCTCACCCTACTCGATCGCGTCAGGAACGAAGAAGTGCGTAGACGGTTCAACGTCGTGCCCATCCCCACGGTCATGAGGCAGTCCCGGCTACGATGGTTCGGCCACGTGAGCCGCGCCAAGGAAGAATCCATCATCAAATCTGTAATGAAGGTGACTGTCGGAGGAGCGAGACCGCGTGGTAGACCTAAACAACGCTGGATGGACACGATCAAGGCCGATCTAGAGATCGCGAAGGCAGACCCGACACACGTGGCAGACAGAGAGGTGTGGAAGCAGTACTCAAGGACATTAGCGGACCTCGCCCGAGCGCGAGACAAACGCTGAAGAAAAAGAATAATAATAATAATAATAATAATAATAATAATAATAATAATAATAATAATAATAGCAGTAGTTAGAGTGCAATACTGCAAGCTACTTCTGTAGCCAGCTGCCTACAATTTGGCAGTTCAAATCCCACCAGGCTCCAGGTTGACTCATCCTTCCATCCTTCTGAGGTGGCTAAAATGAGGCAAAAGGGGCAAAAGGCTGACCCTGTAAACCGCTTTGTGCCCTGTAAACCTCTGTAAAGCACTATAAAGTGGTATATAACTCTAAGTGCTATTGCTAATTACCACTACTTTGTATGGTACCTTTTTATAATTTATTTATTTATTTATTTATTTATTTATTTGGTTTGTCAGTTGCTTACAAGATAATAGGTATAAGTAAAAACATAGTTATGAATACATGGTTACATATAATAAAAATAAAAAAATAAAAGAAACAATAGGACAGGGACGGTAGGCACATTGATGCGCTTATGCATGCCCCCTACAGACCTCTTAAGAAAGGGGTGAAGTCAATAGTAGACAGTCTAAGGTTAAAGTTTCTGGGGTTTGGGGACCACAGAGTCAGGTAGAGTATTCCGGACATTGACCACTCTGTTGCTAAAGTCGTATTTCCTGCAATCAAGTTTGGTGCGATTAACCTTGAGTTTGTATCTACTGTTTGCTCTTGTGTTGTTATGGTTGAAGCTGAACTATTCATTGAGAGATAGGACATTGCAATGTATGATTTTATATGCTATACTTAGATCAGACTGAAAGCGGCGTAGTTCTAGGTTTTCTAGGTCTAGAATTTCAAGTCTGTTGGCATAAGTTATTCTACAACGAGTAGAGGAGAACCTAATCCTATGTAGCTTTTTCTCTGGTAATATTACACAAATAACTAGAGCATACAAAACATTTGCTAGACCAATACTCGAATACAGCTCATCAGTCTGGAACTCACATTATGTATCTGATATTAACACAGTTGAGAAAGTCCAGAAATATTACACAAGAAGAGTTCTCCACTCCTCTACTCATTGCAGAATACCTTATGCCACCAGACTTGAAATTCTAGACCTAGAAAACCTACAACTATGCCACCTTCGGTCCGATCTAAGCATAATATATAAAATCAATACAACAAATTGCAATAGCATTTAAATCCAATTCAAGCAATTTGGAGAGACCTGGAAAAAGAAAGAAATATCATAATTTAAAAAGACTCTTTTTTCATTAATGATACTACATTTTAAAAGATAGAATATATGTATATGTATACGTGTGTCTGTGTGTTTTCTAAATAGAGAAAAGGATTTTTTAAAAATTTCTGACAAAGAAATAATATGTGATCATATAAGGATCTAAAATTATACGTGTTTTGTTCAAAAATTCAAATTATTTATTAAACATTATAAAATCCTTATATTTTATTATTGCAATTTATTGAAATGTATTTCCATTTATTATAGGGTGTGGGGTTTTTGTTTTGTTTTTGCCTCATGTCCAATTCTCTGGACAAGTCCCTTCAATTTTCTTGGCAATGATTTTCAGAAGTGGTTTGCCATTGCTTCCTTCCTTGGGCTGAGATCAGAGGTGGTATTCAGCAGGTTCTGACCAGTTCTGGAGAACTGGTGGCGGAAATTTTGAGTAGTTCAGAGGACTGGCAAATACCACCTCTGACTGGAGATTTCACCGTCTCCTTCTCCCAGCAACACCTACTAAGCCAGGCCCACAGAACTGGTAGTAAAACAAATTTAATCCCACTACTGGCTGAGACAGTGACTGGCCAAAGGCTACCCAGCTCAGTTCTTGCCTAAGACAGAATTAGAACTCAAGATCTTAAGTTTTCTATACTGATGCTTTAACCGCTACACTAAACTGGCTGACATTAGATCAGGGGTGTCAAATTCAAGGCCTGGGGGCCTGATCTGGCCTGCAGGGTGCTTAGACCTGACCCGCGGGCCTGCCCTGGAAACAGCAAAGGATTGGCCCATGGTGTCTCTGTGACCAAGAATGGAATTCAAGAGGGCTGCCTGTGGCTCTCCTGAGCTTTGTTTTTGCTGGCATAGGGTTGCAGGAGGCCATCGCAGCCAAAAATGGAGCCCAATGCCTATTTTAACTGGCAGAATGCAGTCAGGCACCCCTGACACGAGTGACATCAAGCTGGCCATGCCCACCCCGGTCCCCTAAGGTCAAACACAACGTTGATGAGGCCTTCAATGAAATCAAGTTTGACACCCATGCATTAAGTTATTACTGATTTATAGTTGTTGTTAATAGTACTATTGTTATTAACGATTGCAATAGTAAGTACTACACATATTGCTTTAGTTGCCTTTGAATTATTGTATACACTTAGCCCTGGAAACTTTAAGGCACATTTTTCCTAAAAGCTATGCTTCATGTTTCATTACAGGCAAATGCTTAAGCATGTTCTAAGCCAGTATTTCAACCACAATATGGGAAGATGTGTTTGTGTAGTGATAATAATGAATCAAAGAACATTCATTATGCAGAGCTTTTTGAAAGAAACAGGAGCATGGGTAGTAAAATCAGTCCAGACCACTTTCTCTCCCCCACACTAGGTGTTAAATAATGGCATGTTAAGCTTTGCAAGGAGAGTGAGAGAGAAAAGGAACATTAAATGGGCTGCCTTGTCTTGCCATTTCCACATCCTTCTTTAATGTAGAAGCATAAACTAACTGAAATACCCTAATGCTGAAATAAAGGTTACAATAAAGGCAATATTTTGCAGATTCTTTTAGGCAGCAGTTTCACGAAAGACAACAACTATAAACATCAGCTTATATCCACAACACCTAGGCCATACATAGGCCAGGCTTAACTATTCATTGTTCCAGACTATAAATCTTTCCAATATAATGCTTTCACCTGCATAAGTGAAGGGAGGAGAAAGAAAGTTGTTAGGGATGAATTCTCTTAAATCACCACTTCAGATGGCATTCATAAGCTATGCAAGATGCCTTAATGTGAGTGCCAAAGTTGAAGGCCTTCCCTAGTCTCATTTTTAAAAAACAATTAGGAAACCCAGGCAGAAAAAGAGAGAAAATAGCAATAGCACTTAGATTTATATACCACTTTATAGTAATTTACAGCCCTCTCTAAGCAGTTCACAGAGTCAGCATATTGCCTCCAATCTGGGTCCTCATTTTATTGACCTTGGAAGGATGGAAGGATGAGTCAAGCTTGAGTTGGTCAGGATCGAACTGCTGGCAGTCAGCAGAATTAGCCTGCAGTACTGCATTCTAACCACTGCCCCACCACGACCCTTAATTGCATCTCTTTTACAGAACTTTGCGTTATGGACCACTCAACGATTGTTTGCTCTTGCATTAGCATTATGTAAAGAGGCAATGTCATACTGGTTAAGATATTGGATTAAAAACAGGTAGTCCCAAGTTCAGGTCCAACCTGGGCCATGGAATCTTTCTGTATGACTTTGGGCCAGTTGTGTTCTGTCAATCTAACCAATCTGCCAGGGTGGTTGCTATAGAGAAAACAGGAGCTAGTGGCCCCTTTGTATTGGCTCCTGAATAGGATAGAAATGTAACAAATAAAGAAACTATCTCATACAACAAGATTCGTGCATGCATTTCCATCATCAGAGCAATCGTGTGATTCTCTGTAGCAGAATCAGCAGTCTTCGAATGATCATTTCCAAGAAAGTCCCATCCATATCTTGATGCAATCAACATGGGATTCTACTGCACTGAACTGTGGTAGTTCTCCCAATGCAGATAAGAATAAAAGATACCGTCCTTGCATGTTTATGTTAATATACATCAATATAATTAATATCAAGAAATAGATAGCAACTGCTCAAGTGAGTAGCATGAAATTTAAAAACATATCTTCTTTTTTTGACCATAATATTTCTAAATGCTCTTCTAAGATGGATGGATGATGGATGGATAGATAGATGGATGGATGGATAGATAGATAGATAGATAGATAGATAGATAGATAGATAGATAGATAGATAGATAGATAGATAGATAGATGGATTGTCCACTAGCATTGTGGTTGTGCTTTCAAATCGGTGCTCTCTAGATGTTTTGGACTTCATCTCTCACCTTATTATGCAGGAAAGTGCATAATACTACAACAAAAACATACTACAAACAAAATTGGAAAAGCTACAGTCCATGAACCTGGGCTGGTTCCTTATGAAATCAGAAAAGTGGAAAGTATATAAAACCCTTAAAAAGTCTTCACTGGTCAATTAATCAAACTGAGCCTTAAAGAAGTATCTTCATTTGCCTAAGGAAACAGAATTGGCCAGTGTAGTGCAAAATTACAGATGGACTATTTCACTTCCTCTAGAGGAAGGCAGGGAATAAATACAGATTTATTTCCTGTCTTCCTCTAGAGAAAGTGAAATCGTTGGATGCAATGGTAGAAAGTGCATCACCCAGATATTTTCTCATATATTCATATATTCAGTCAAACAGTTTGCTCCAAAACAGAGGTTGCTAGGTAGTGCTGTACAGAGGTTGCTAGGTAGTGGTGGCATGCTTGGATTCTCTCCCTTCTTAGTTATTCTGATCGGATTTCTTTGCCGGAGGTGGGGAGATTTTAACTTCACGCACTTGCTTTTTTGCACCACTCAGCTGAAGAGGAACAAATTGCTCTTTCTTTGTTGCTAACAGAAGCAGGGATGTAACAACAACGTTGTTCATAATTATGGGAGGATGGAAAAGATTAACTTTCTTTCCCTCCCCTCTGGAAACCTTATGAACATTGCTATTCTCTACCTGCTATATCAACCAACCTTTCTACTGGAATAAAAATAGTTAAGACAAAAAGCAGCATATCCTAGGCAAACCTCTAGAGGTCTAACATTTGTATAATTTTGATGCCATTTTAAATGCATGTTATGAGACAGATAAGTAGAAGGTTTCCTGTTTACACTGCTTTCCAAAATGCCATTGTGTTCACATGCTGTATAAACACAGAGGAGCAGGGCTTGCCGTAATAAAGGTCAAAAACCTGGCAGTCTCTTGTCTCTTATCCTTCCATTAGAGAAATGATCAGAGCTATAAGAGCCAGGTTGAATTTATCCAGTGAATTATTTACACATCTATATATTTTTGTTGACACCATTTTATATTTATAAGGTGTTTCTCATCCAACCACGCTGTTCTAGTTCTTGTATCCAGTATGGTAGAACTTGGAAATGAAAAACAAATGAATCGGTATTTTTTTAATCCAAATCAATCTGGAAGCTGTTCTTCCAAGTAATTCCAGGAGTTATTGCCCCAAATTTATCATGCCTGTTAAACACGGTAGTAGAATGAGCATCACTTGGAAATGAAAATTAGCTTTGAAAGTGCTGCTAAGTGAGATCTGTTTTGCAATTTCTCAGAAGTTTTCTTCTCCTGTGAAAGAGGTGTTTGGGGGGGTTTTCCATCACTATTTCATTCTTCCAGTCTTTGAAAATATTTTTCAGGCTTCTGGAGTTTATTTGCTTTCTGTTACACATTCTTCCATCAATTTTCCTGGCTTTCATGTACAAACCCAGAGATGCCAGAGCAGAAATCCATTAATAAAAACTATGATAGAGCATGGCCCATGAAGCAGGAGTTATACTTTCACAGACTGATTCTGGGCCAAAACTCACTTGAGCCTGCATTTTATGTATGCTCATTTACTTATTCAATCTCATGTCCACTGCACTCAACAGAGTTTTCTCTGGTCTATTTGATGTCTTCCTTACAGTGGTACTGTACTGGAAAATTCCTCATGTACAAACTAACCTGAAAATCTTACCCACATTTTTTTAGTATCACTTCTATGACAGTTTCATTCATAAAACTAAATGTCATTCTGAAGTAGAAGCTGTGTATCTCCTCTGGTAGGACCTGAATTTGTCACAAATAGAATGGCTAAGTACTTATGGACTGTTCTCTTAGAAAGGAAATATTGAATTTGTCCTAATATTTCTGGCTAATGGCTCCTTATCCTCTTCCTCCTCATTCTCTCTTATTGTTTACTTGTATTACACTTATATTTTCAGTATATTTTATTCCATTTTTTATTCCATTGTCCTGGCCATTGACTGCATTTCATTAAAAAAAGATAGTAGTGAGATCTCACTCCTTAAGTTTCTATGAATGCAGATGTATATGAAACGAACAAGAAAGTTAGAAAAGAAAAAAATAAATTTGGGTCTATATCTATCAATTCATCCAAAAAAATCCAAGTTTCTTTTTTTTAAAAAAAAGTTTGATTTTTGTATTAGTTCTGTAGGACAAGGAGCAGTATAGCCTGAAATCAAGAGAGGGATCAGTTTAGAGTTGTTAGGTTGCCACAAGCAATTTAGATCCAACCCACTTGGAATTCCATTAGTTGATTAGATTCTTGTGTATAGGTGTGAGCAATAAATCAGCTGAATTGGAACTCAATGTATGGTCCCAATCCTTCAAAGAAAAAAGTTCTTTGTTGTTGTTTTTTAATGTACTGAACTGTGTGAACCAGCTATAATTTAATTCATATTTGAGGTGAATTCATAAAGCAGCTTGGTTGAAATATATATATTTTCTTTAAAAAGTTTATCTTTAAATAATCTTTAAAAAGTTATCCATAAATTCTAATGAGGAAAGATCATATGGAAGCTGCTTCCATTTTTAGCAGAATGGGATGAAAAACCAGAGAGGATAGACCCTTTAGAAAATACTATTCCTGCCAAGTTTCACTCTGAATATCATTATGGGCTTTACTGCGGTAACATACATATATGCCCATCATTCTAACTCTCTCAAGCATAGTGAAGATTTATGCAAATTGCAGGAAAAAAGTAAAAAATAATGAGCAAAGAATATTAAAGACATGACAGAAGGAAAAGCAAAAAAGAAATAAGCTTATATTTAGCTGAAATATTCACTGTATCTCCATTACAAACCAGTCTAACACTTCCAGACTCTTAATTCTTACATTGTCTTTTGTTTGTTTGTTTATCAAATTAATTTGCCACCTATCTCATGGTTCAGATGATTCTTTTGTTCTTCTTTGTTCTCTATTGTTATTTGTTCTTTTCACCTCACCTTTGTTCTTCTCACTTCTCTGTTACTTGAGGTTCTATCAATGCTATTCAAACATAAGTTCCTCAATAGACCTCTTAAAGCATTGCTTCAATACTCTCAGACAGCATAATTGCTCATGAGAATTATCCAGAAGAGCACACCTAGACAATTCTTAAACCTCCTTAAGCACACTCACACACACAAACTCCAACAATTTCCAAAGCAATGTGTCCTCATCCTTCTACTATATCAAGGGGGCGTGCATAAGCGCATGAACGTGCCTACCATCCCTCTCCTATTGTTCCTTTTTATTTTTCTGATATGTATCCATTTCATGTATTCATAACTATGTTTATACTTATATCTGTTATCTTATAATCGCTTGACAAATAAATAAATAATTTTTTTAAAAAAAATAAATTCTGACTACAGTTATGACAGCCCACAAATTTTTTTGAAGTGCTGTGTTCCAGAAGTGAGAGTTTTCCTCTTATCACATCTCAAGACATTTTCATCTAGAAATCCATAATGCATGCAGCTTTGGCTGAAGCAGTTGGGGATGGTTGTCGGCCTTTTATGGTAGGGCAAATCAAGAAATAGATAGAGACCATAAGAACAGAATCTCAAAAAAACTGAAAACGCTTTACCTTCCCCCCTCTTACACCAAAGAAGATTAAGATCCCCCCTCTTACACCAAAGAAGATTAAGTCAAGTTTAGCTTCTTTCTAACTGTTTCTTTACTAGGTTTGATTCATGTTTTGCTAACTGCTGTATTCTATCTCCAAGGTCACCTCTGTAAAGAAGATCAACAGTGATCTTCTTCTGGCAGATTTATTGTGGGAACCTCCCCTTCAACCTGATCAGTGACTTGATGTTTGTTGTGCAGAACTATGATTTTCCTCTTTTTTTATGTCTTGGTCAACAAGTCTACATGCATGTCTGTGATCACTAGTGAAGGTATGTAAAGCATCACAACTTGGCATAGCCACCTCAATCGGTGCATGAATTTACTGAACAAAGCTTCTGCACAGGCCCAGACCCATTGTCAGCTAGAGTGTTGGCCCAATTACTCCAGTTTGATACAGAAAAGGGGTGGTGCTGCTTCACTCAATCAGCCTTTCCATAGGCATGTCAGTAAAAAACTTTCCCGAGTCATGGTGCTCCTTTGAAGTGCAAATGATAAAAAAGGTGGAACAGGATTTGCAAGAGTAGTCAAAATGATCTGCATCCATAATGGTGTTCAACTGAATCCATACAAAGATGGCTGGTGAGGATAGTAATAGTGCTTAGACTTATATAGCACTTCACAGTGCTTTACAGCCCTCTCTAAGCAGTTTACAGAGTCAGCATATTGCCCCCAACAACCTGGTTCCTCATCTTACTCACCTCAGAAGGATGGAAGGCTGGGTTAACTTTCAGCTGGTCAGGATTGAATTGCTAGCAGTCAGCAGAATTAGCCTGCAATACCGCATTCTAACCACTGCCCCACTACAGCTCACAATTTAGACTTATATTCTGCTTCAGAAAGCTCTGTAAGCAGTTTACAAATGTCAGCACATTGCCCCCAACAATCTGGATCCTCATTTTACCTACCTTGTTAGGATGGAAGGCTGAGTCAACCTTGAGCCAGTCAGGACTGAACTGCTGGCAGTCAGCAGAAATAGCCTGCAATACCACATTCTAACCACTGTCCCTTTGTAAGGATTGCTTACAAAGAAGAAGAATTACTTGTTTTAAGAGAACTCTTCCAACATAGCACTTTCCACCCACAAACAGCCTGCTTTCCATACCCCCTACCATGCATTTGCTCTCTGCCCTCCCCACATGCCCATAATATATGCTCCCTTCCTCATCTAGCAGGCATGTTCCCTTTTTCCATACTAGCAATCCACCCACAATGTCCTCTGTTTCCACCTCACCCACCTACCATCTATGCTTTCTTCCTCATGCATCACCATTCACAGTCATTCTTAAAAACTTGGCATATTAGAAAAAAAATCCTTAATGAAAAAAATGATGCAGATTTTTAACAAGCTTTTTTTTTTAAAAAAAAACAATTAGTTAAAAATTGACAAAACAGAATACGTCCCTTCAAGCATAGATAGTAGAACACGAAGGATTTCGATGGACTCTCATATCTTTAACCTTCACACTTTGTAACACTTACCATTCGATGTGTCAAACATCAAACAGTTATAAGTTAATGCAAAATATACTTTCTCACACATATGAAAACCATGCAGTAAGAATTATTCTGTGCGGACCAAATTCTAGAGGACAATAAATATATATGAGAGTGCAGTTTGGAATGAATGTGAAACAATTACTGATTAACAGCTTATTCTATATCCCTGCCACTGACTCAAAGTTCTTAAAGAATATTTTATTCATAGGAATTTATGTTAAAATGACAAATATGGCTATTTGATCTTCAAAAGATATAAATTCTTATTAATCCAATTCAATTTAAATCATTTTTCTCCTAAAGTTAATCTTAACATATTACATTAATCATAGCTGAAAACCATATTTAGTTCTTTCTCTCTCCCCCTCTCTCTCTATCTTTTTCTCTTTCTCTCTCTCTCCTGTGAAAATTTGAGACACTTGGGCTAATATCTAGAAATCCTAAATCAATTGAGATATAACAGTTTTAATTAAAATTAAGTGATTATCTTTTGACAAGATATATGCCTAGTGGCTAAAATAATAAGCATAGATTAAATTTGGTATATATGCTTTTAATTACATTAATATTCTATCCTTCAAGAATTACTTGAATATTGTCCCATTCAAGTCTTAGTCATGGCAATTTTCAGACCATTCTTATCTTCATAGAAGCAACTCTAAGAAGCAGAGAACATAAAATATACATTTGATGAAAATATGAAATTACATCTGGATCTGACAACGAAAACTATGGTCTGCTTTGCATAGGATCATATTTTCCAATAACACAATGAATCCTAGTGGACATCAGTTTCTCCTGCCCAGCCCTGCCCTTTTGATGAAGAAATGTGGCACTCCAACATTCAGGTTCTAAACTTATCACAGCTGCTTGTCTTGAACTCAGGAAGCTAGATTAAACTGGAGATATTGATATGTACACATATATGCCAATGTAAACATATACATATACGTATATTAAGGGTTCTTTAAGAGATTAGTAGACTAGAGTTCAAATAATTGTTAGGCCCCACTAAATCAGATTAAGGCTACAAATCCTACACTTTGTGCCATCTAGAGGCAAGGAACCTAGTATTCCACCAAAATAGTTTGATAGCCCTGTGGAGAAATTTGTGAAATTACTCACCTAAAATATATCTGTCCCTCCCACCCTTCGTTCCACCCTCTCTCCTCCCACACTTTCTCTCATCATATATCATACACAGGACAGCAATTTGAACTCTTAATCACATGATTACTGTAAGAGAAGGAGTGGAAGTCCCTGGGGGTAGAGTCAAAAGAGGAATCTGACTGGAGTCTCTACATGCCCACAAGTGGTCTAAGTTCAAGGCCTTTTGAAGTCCGTTAACCCTTATCTAGTGCCAAAATAGTACTGTTTGTTCACTAGGTTCCTATGCATAGGTATGAACAATAAATCAGTTTAACTGGTGTTGTGGAGTGGCGGAGATACGAGGTTGAGCCAGAGCGAACGTTTTAAAAGGCTTTATTCTTCTGAATAAAGGGTTGCCGCGTCTGCCAGGCTAACTCGGCAGATCAGCTGGCGGCAACAGCTGATACCGTTTGACAGCTCCCTTTTATAGCCGGCTGTCAAACGGTATCAGCCAATGGGAGCGGTCGGCGCTCCCGCTCGAACGGCGGACCTGGTTGGGAACTCCAACCAGTCCTATAGACACAACAACTGGAACTTACTATGTGGCCCTGGTCTTAGCATTTGCTGCTACTGCTTGTACTTCTTTTCTATTCTAGCAGCTGGCTTCCTCATTATATATTGTTTATAGTAAAGAATTTTTCTTTCTTTATCTTAAAGTTATGACGTGTTCCATTTTAATGGTATTATTTCCAGGGAAGTCTAGTTAATAGAAAACATTCAACCAGTCAGTAAACTGGGAGGGGGACTTAACATGACCCTTTGAGAGTTACAAAATACAATGAGCTAAAGTTAAAATCTGTTCCTGGGCTTTCCTTTCCTCTGTTTTGCACTTTTCACTCTAATTCTCCTGTCTATCTTGTCAGTACCATATTTGTTTTCTTGAAATAAGAAGTTTGCGAGGCTTCTTTCTTCCAAAATAATTACAATAATAAATAAAATAGGATCAGGTGCTCAAAAGAGATAATAAGCAGTTAACTTAAAATTAACTGGATAAATAATTTAATCATTACTCTTTTATAGAATTCAGTTTACTTATTCATAAGTACTATCCTTTCCTTTTTCCTGAAATATTTGAAAATAGAAAAAATAAAAATATCCTTTGAGAAATTTCTAGTTCTCAAGTTGTTGCTATGTGACATAAAATTCCCAAATCTCTCCCATTTGCTTATATAAGTAATCCTGTTTAGAGATTACCTCGTTTAGCAACCATTCACATTTACAAAGGTGATAAAATGTAACTTTGTGACCAGTTCTCCTATTTACAACTTTGCAGGTCTGAAGTAAAGCTGAAGTATGATCAAAAACAAAGAAACAATGTCACTTAGTAGCCGCTTCAATTAAAGACCAAAGCAGAGAGTCCTGTGAAAGACTTTGACAGAGGGAGTCTCCAGAGAGAGTGGATACAGCAGCTAATTGGTGGGGGATAGCGGAGCGAAAGGGAGAAGAGGAAACAGAACAGTTTGACAACTGAGAGAGAGCGCCGCAGAAGAAAAGATCAAGACTCTGTGAATAAAAACTTAAAATTTCTATCATTTGGATTGATTACTAGCAGAGCAGAAAAGAGACATTAGAGAGAAGAATTGGAACTTTAATGGAGAACTGTAGTTGAATGGAGAGTGGAACCATTTTGATAGAAAGCTATGACTGTGCAGTTTGAGAGTGAAAGTGACTAAGTATTAAAGACGACTGAGGTAACCGAAAATGAAGAAAGTAATGTGACGGTGTGCAGAAGAAAGGGAAAAGAAGAAGGAAGGAAGAAGAAGAAAGCTGAATAATTTATAATAATAATAAGTATTATTATAATAATAAGTATTAAATTCAAAAGTATATATATATATATATATATATGGTATTCAGCTTTGTTCGGGTATTTTCCCACGTCATTATAGTTGTGCTTTTAAAGTTGTAGCAACATTTCAGCAGAATCCCATCTGCCATCATCAGGCTTCTGTATTGTGTTCGTCTGTGAGTCAGACTTTTACAGTTGTTTCAGTTTTAAATTTAAACAACTATAATGACGTGGGAAAATATCCGAACAAAGCTGAATACCATACATGTAAGTACCCGCGAAAACTTAAGAAAACAAATATCAGACCTCTACGGGGAGGAAATAAACAACCAAACCCAAACCTATGAAAAGCTAGAAGTTAAAAAAGCAGGAATACTATGTGACTTCAAATTCTTACGCAGCTGCAGAGACAAGGAAATTTGAATAGACCCAATAAAAGTAATCCTCTGGGAGGACACACTGACCAAGGGTCCCACTATGTCCATGGCTCTTTCCAGTCTTTAACCCGTCTCCTCCATTTTAGGTGGGAGGAGATGGAATCCATCTCAATTCCATCCCTAAAATTCCCTCTCCCATCTCAAGGAGAAGGCATCTGTTCCTCTAGTAGTCCAGTCACTATCACACTAGATTGAAAACCTAACACTTCTATCTCTGTGCCTGGTAAGTGCCAGCCCTAGAAACTTGGTTTTGTCTAATTACTGTACATGGAGCTACCATAAAAGATGGAGACATAGATATCCTTTGCTGCCTTCCAGAATCTCTTTATTTGGAAGGAATCCTATATATTCTATAATTCAAAAGGCAACCCATTGGAGTATTCTCCAACACCAGGATTCAAAAGCATCTGTACTCTTTCTATCCAGCTTCTTCAAAATCCAATTTTCACTTTCATAGAATGTCACATGGAAAGTCACTGCTTGGATGATTCTGCTCTTTGTATTATATCTTTGTGGGGAATAATAGGGAAGATCAAATGTCAGAACTTTTTATTGCAAATCTGAGTCCTCCTGATTAAGTTTCTTGAAAGGGAGCCAACTCATTTCCCAACAAGCCAGTTCTGGGGTGCTTAGGACATCTACTGGAAAAATGACTCTCCCCCCACCCATCCATTTCAGCATTTAATCATACCACAGACAGGTGGTATTTATAAGAAAATCTTGGGCAAAATGACCTGAACCTCTGCAGATAAATTTAGAGTTGTAAATGCTTGATGATGCTTCTTTATGGCTGACAGTAAATTCCTAATGACTCCCAAATGCGTGGATTCAACATCTGAAGATTCTTGATGAGCAGATGGAAGTGGGGAAAGAGGAAATGATAAAGTAATAGCATCTTTCTTTTCCTCTGTACTTCTGCCATAATTCTTTGAGAATTACGTACCCATACAGACTTGGATTAATTATTCTATTGGAATGATACCTGGACAAAGGTAAGGCAAAATATGGATGAATATATAAAGTTTGACCAATCAAAAAGTGCCTGTTTCAGCAGAAAATAACCCACATGAATAGACTCTGTATCAGTGGTGGGATTCAATTTTTTTTTAACTACCCATTCTGTGGGTGTGGCTTGGTGAGCATGGCATGGCATGGCTTGGTGGGTCAGGCATGGCTTGGTGGGCATGGCAGGGGAAGGATACTTCAAAATCTCCATTCCCACCCCACTCCTAGGGGAAGGTTACTGCAAAATCCCATTCCCTACCCACCCTACTAGCCTGCTTTCCAGCTCCGTTCTCCTGTACAGGGCAACAAAAGAAGACCCAGCCAATCAGCTGGCACTTGGGAGACAGAGAATAGGTAGGGGCGAGGTCAGTCAGATGTGGTATTTGACAGTTCTCCGAACTACTCAAAATTTTCACTACTGGTTCTCCAAAATTGGTCAGAACCTGCTGAATACCACCTGTGCTCTGCATGCCTAGTGGTCATTTTAGGTCCTGCTAGAAAGATTTGTTGATTTGAAAATTGTTCTATCCTCACTACACATTAGTCTGTGTGCAGATCGAATGCAGCTAAACCCACCTGTCCTCCAATAAAACAGACCGTCTGTGTAGATCTGAATGCTTTATTGAAAGAACAGGATATGGTGAACTGGGGAAAATAGGAATACATATAATGAGAAACAATACAAGATAAGGCAGCATTGAGTATCTGCTGAACATAACAATTAATAAATACAAGTAATCTTAATCTCACCAGTGATGCTGTGTGTGTTTGTCTTTAGATGACTATGTGCCACAGATTAAGATGAATTCTTCCTAATCTGTGGCACATAGTCATTTGTTTCCTTAAAAAACAATAAAATGGATTCTTCCTTGTGCTTCTGCCTCCTCCAAATGCTAAAGGAAAATTTAGTCTGGCTTCCCAGCATGCACTTGTTTTGACTTGTTTTGGCTGATGGGTTTTGAGAGTGTGGTTGGGTCAGCTTCAAAACAATATAGATTGGTATTTGTCCCTCCAGCCACTAGATGGGCTAGAGCGCAACAACAGTATATATAAAATTATATGTTGAGGCATGACAATAACTAACACAAGAAAACATATCAAAATTTGTGGTGTTTTATTTCAGATCTGCACTATTGTATCAAAGATGGGCAAAGAAAAGCAGAAAAAATGAGACCAATCAATTACGGTAATAATGAAACTGCTCAATCTAGTGCATCAAAGTTCTGTGGAAAATCCATATTGAAAAAGAACATTCAAAAACCTGAAAGGCAACAATTTATCTCAACAACTCCCCTTTAATTAGGAAGTAAATTTATAACAGTACCCTGATTTGGATTAATTTGGTATTGAGTATCAGAAGCTAGCATATTATTCTGCAGAATAACATATGAGGAAAAAAGGTTAGTTAATTTAGTTCTTCTTTCAGCTTGTCATTCAACTTTCTCTTAATTAACACACCTAAGTTTTTAACATCTTCCCATTGGTTTTTATTCAGACGGGAGAAGTTCTTACACTTGCCTTTGCAAGAGTAAATTATTTTACGGACTTTGAGATTTTTGTCATCCTTAAGTAGGATTAATTAGGTAGAAAATTCTGCAGTATAAATCTTATTTCCTTGTAACTGAACAATCACTAAGTACATTAAAATAACTATTAGAATTTATGTTTGCTTGTGGAACTGGGACATGTGAAGCCAGACTGACAGGTAAGAAAGGGAGAAGTAACTACTCCCACGTAAAAATGGTTAGAAAGATACATAGGCTTTGGATGTTAATCTCTTCATTTATTGTCACACTTGTTTTACAGGGGCTTCTCATTTAATGTCCACTCATTCAGTGACCATTTGAATTTACAATGACACTGAATGAAAAGGATTTATGATGGGTCCTTATAGGTGCAGCACAACAATCCTGCAGTCACAGTTTGAGCGGTTGGCACTCAACTCATAATTACGACATTTTGACATCCTGTGGTTGAATGATTACCATTTGATACCTTCACTGCTGACTTCTGACAAACAAATACAATACAGGAGGTCATAAATGGTGATGCGGCAATTATGCCCTTTTACAACTGCCATTGTAAGTCAGAAGGGACATGTGATATTGCACCCATGACTATGTTGCTTTATTACGGCGTTCCAAATCCCAATTACCACCATTCTCTTGGTTTGTTATTTGCATATTAAAGACATCAGCCAGTTTCTTTTGCATGTCTGATGTCAGTTTTGTAGCCTATCATTTTTAAATCAACTTTCAAATCAGTATCAACTTTATCAGGTAAAACTTGTTCCTTTCCCATAGCATCTTTTGAACACAGTCTATCTATAGAAGCAGACACTCTTAAAATTAATTTCCAGGTCCATTGTTCAAAAATATCCTTCAATATGTCCAATGTTTTTGCTCAATTCTGGTATTAGTAAGTCAAATTTAACTGTTTTTTTTCTTTCTACTTTAACTGTAATCTAATTCCTTCTAGTACCCTCTAGCATCCAATTTTTAAATTTTTATCATACTATTTTTTAAAAATATTCTAAACAAAAGCATTTTCCCACAGGAAGTATTTTTATAATTCCCAAATTCCAAAATCTTATTTCAAATGTATTTGGACCCTTAGTTCACTTGTAACTTTCTAAAATCAAAAATGTAATCATTCTTTTGCTGCTTGTCCAAGAAAAATGATTAAGTTCTTAAACTTGTGTATAAAACTTCTTTTCGCTAAGGATTGAAGGTAGCTCATCCAGAGCTGTAAAGCTTGTCATTCTAAAAGGTTGGTTGCTTGCTTGCTTGTTTTTTTACTTTCCCAGAAGTAAAGTCTATTTCCTGTGACATTCAGTGACATCTAAGAAAGGTCAATTTGATTGCCTGTTGTTGGTTTATTATTAATCATCATTTTCAAAGTAAAATCTCTCTTCAACAGATTTCATGCATGATTGATTAGAACAAAAATGGAGCTTGGGTTTTACATTTTAGCCATTGATTAATTTCAAAAGATTTACTCAGCACATTTAGCTCTTTGTTAAATGTCCTTGTAATTTTTTTTTTTCTATTTAAATGAATGAGGACTATATGTCATTATAATATCATCAATGATAGTTTTCTGCTGTCTAATCAAAATTGCCTCACAAGTCACAGCGTGGTGTTTTTTGAAATAATATTTCTGGCAATGGAAATATTTTGTGCTTTCCATAAATTGCAAATGGAACCCACTGCATTGTTTTTCTTTGCAAACTGGGTAAAATCCCAAATAGTTTTCCACTTATTACTTGTCAACAGTTCATATTAATTTTGTCCCCTTAACTATTGTCCCAAATTTATTTTATGGACACATATATACCTTCAACATATCATCATCATTTCCACAAGAGTAAATTTGTTGTCCTGAAATTCAAAATATTGCTGGTGTTGGCCATAAGTCTTTTACCTAGTGAGCCAGAGAGGATGTCAGGAGGTATATCTTTCTATTTTTTTAAGTCTAGTTGTTCATGAAGAATTAATTGAACATCATGTGATATGAAAAGATATTAAGATATATTGCTCTTCTTTAAAGAGATATATATTCAAGGTACCTACAAAGGATGCTTCTTAAGCTAGTTTTGTTCATAAATTGCATCTTTCCTTATCAATCGTCAAGATTATCATGAAGAGCTGGGTGTTAAGGTTTTCCCTTTTCTGAATTTATTTCCATTGGCCCAAAAATACCTAAGGCTGTTATAAAAACACAAAGTTTCATTTGGCATGAAAAATATTTTTTGAAAGCAATCACATTCTTTTATAGGGCACATCGGAAAAGAAATCTGGTTGTTTCCCCAAAATATATCATAACTATCCTTCTTCCTAAAGGTAAGAAAGAACGCTCAGCCCAAGGTCACTGAGCTGATTTTGCATTTAAATCGGGACTCAGACTCATGGTCTCCAAGTTTCTAACCTGGTTCTGTCAACTACATCAGACTGATCCCTACTGGTAGTTAAGAATCCCAAATTCTTGTGTCTTTCTTATATCTTCATTGTATCTGCATGTGTGGCCACCATGCCAAATCAATCCCTTGATTAGTCAGTTCCTGTTGGATTTGAGTTCCCCTTTGTCATTCAAAGTGTCTTTATAGCTTACATTTTTTCCATTTTAATCACATTCGGATGTGTCAGTGCCTCCATCATGGAGACCCGGACTGGTATAGTGTCTTTCTTTCACTTTTTCCCTTCTTTGACTTTTTAAACACTCCTAGAATTTTCATCTAGGTAGCAACTATCATAGATAACATAGGTAACAAAGTGGAGCATTGAGAAATACGGGTGCCACAGAAATCATTCTTTTAAGACAGTGTATAAAACAATGCTTCTGTTATGTCTGTGGAACTGGTTGGAGTTCCCAACCAGGTCCGCTGTTTGAGCGGGAGCACCAGCAGCTCCCATTGGTTGGCTCCGTTTGACAGCCGGCTATATAAGCCGGCTGTCGGGCAGAGCCAGCCTGTTGTCGCCCGCTGGTCTGCAAGTTAGCTAGCAGACGCGACAACCCTTTATTCATTGCAATAAAGCCTGTTAGTTGTACGCTCTGGTCTCATGCCTCTTCCTTACCATCGCTCTACAACAGCTTCTATAGATAGATTCAGTCTAGAGACAGAAGTAGGAAATCTATGTTTGAGATGCAATAGCTCTCCTTAGTTGTAATTCATCAGCATCTGCAGAGCCAGAGTCCCTGTTCTGAACATTATGAGTTAGGTGCCCTAAAAAATCATGTAAACTAATCTTCCTTTTGATTTGCCTTTTCCCCCTAGTCTTTCTCATTAAGACTGGTCTCTATGTTTCCATCTTCTTAATATTCAGCTTCACATTCTGCTTGATCAGTAGAATATTTGTTGAAGGCATCTAATAACCTGTTACTTGCTGTGTTGACTTTTTTTGTTTCTCTCCCTGACCCATTCATTTTGTTACTCTTTTTTCTCCTCTCTCTATTCCTACCAGATCCTGTAATCTAGGATCTTATCTTTGATCTTCCTGAAGTATCTTGATTTGAGCAAAGTCATTATTTTATTAGGGAGACCAACCGACAATTTTGTTCAAGGAATAATAATGGCTCAGACAACTCTGATTTGGTCTTGTAATTCTGGTCACAAAAGTATACACTTCACAGTAAGCCTGTTTTATGCATTAAAATATCTTCATTTGTGCTGAAGAGGGGATAATTGATGAATGTTTATCTCATGGTGCCTGGAGGATTTAAACTGTTTATTGCTACTTTCTCCATATTTTACATTGATTTGTATTTTGCTCATCTAAGAATGCAGGAAGACGGAACAGGTGAAGGTGCTTTCTTCATCTTTTCATTCATTTGCATCAACACATCTGCATATAAATGGCAAATCAGACCTTTGTACAATTCCTGCCATTGCTTTATTATAGATTACTTCATAATCTAATCTTGTGATTGACTGTTACAGGTACAGTCCTAGTAAGTGATTGACGAATGTAGCATCTCCATTATGATGCTACGAAGATGCTACATTTGTCAATCACCTTTTTGTGATGCAATGGGTTCCCAGGGTTTAGCTACCCCTTTCATTTATCATTATTATTAATAATTCCATTGACAGAACACAGGAATGCACAGGCAAGCAAGTAAGGAATGGTGATATCTTTTCAAAATATTAATTATTAGAACAAGGAACGTAGTTGTTGTTGTTTGCCTGGACAAATTGAGGACAACATTGTTGATTGCCTGTGGTTTTGTTTACTGCATACCAATATGATTAATAAGGTATAGAAAGCCAGCATCATTAAGCCAATGTTTTGCTCTCATGATAAAGATTAGCACCTGTGTGTCATACTTCACTGTCAGTGACTCATTTCAGGCCCGTCACATAATGAAGAAATTAAGACGGGAAAAATCCCATTTATTCCATCCAGCTGGAGACTTATCACAGAACTACAGAGCATGCTGCTTTATTTTTTTTCTTTTCAAGAAATAAATGAAACATATTTATAAGTTTCTAGCGATGTGAATGGCAAATAAGCATTTGACTAATAACCCACTGTTTATTTCTGCCCCCAAAGACCAAGATAAAATTAAAGGTTGTGTTTACCTAGTACACAGAAATATTTTGCTTATGCAGAGTATTAAACTCCACTATAGGCATAATAAAGTAATGTGCATTTTGTAGAGCCCAAGATGTGCCTCAAACCACCTAGCCTTTTATAAACAGCCTTTTAAGCATTCAGGAATCATTTAAAGCCCATTGGCGGTTTGTTCTCTTTACTGTTTTTATTTCAGGTCCTATTAAAGAAATATTTTTAATTGCCTTGTGTCTAATGGAGGAGGGATAGCTATAAAAGTCCTTCTTTTACTCTGTTTACATAGTTTCTTTTCAATGTTCTCTTATTTTACTTCCAGTGTCCAAAAGTCTTTCTATTTCTTAGAAATTGACTTTTATACTTCCATTCTCTGAGGGAGATGGTCAGTTAGAAATAGCAAACATAAAGAAAAGTAAATAAAGAAATTTGTTGGATGATTAAGGCAGGCGAGTTGGACAAGCTTTCACACAACATCCCATTTCACTAGTTTGTCATTGTTTCCCCTTTTCTTGGTCACTCTTCTTTATCATCTCCTCTGGTGTTTTATTCACTTTGGCTTTTCTAGCAACCATATTTTAAAAGGCTGATAGAAGACTTCTTGTGAGGGCAGGTTTTCCATATCTCCCTTCACAAGAAGTCTTCTATCAGCTTTAGGAAGTATGCTACTTTCCTTGCAAGCAGCGAAATAGTTTCCAACCAGTTTTTCTATTACTCTTTGTCCTGAATCAGGTCAGTTTTACTGAACCCCAAACATACTGCAACTAAACTTTTTTAAGGACTATTTATTCCATCATGCCAATGTGCATTCAAGCATCAGGCTGTAGCCTCTTAGTGCATAAGGCCAAAACCTATTCTACTCTGCTCTGAATCTTTGCTCAAATGACAAGTACCTCTTAATTTGAAGTTGAATTATATTCGTTAGAAATCAGATCAGAGGCATTCAGAGATTTGTAATGAAGATTATCATTTGCCTCAGTTTCCTTCCTTGTCAGATTACTGTACAAAATGTCTATCAAGTTATTGACGATGAGGGAAGAAATTGTGCCCATGGGCCAACTACAGTATTTTCTTGTGTTATCTGAAGTTTTGTTCTCACCATTGACCTTGGTTGCCAAAAAGACTCTCTTAGAAGTGAAAGGGCTTCATTTTTAATCAGCACAATAAATATGGAATAATAGATCATATTCAGATCAATCAGAGAGAAATCAGATCTATCAAAACAGTTTTTGACATTCCTTAATCTATATTATTTATCTTTCCTGCTTGATCCAGTTGATTAGATTGCAGAATCTGACACTTTCTCTATCAGTTTCTTTTATCACACTCCTCATTCTAACTAATCATTTCTGCTATCTTGGGTGGAGGGGACAGCTTTATAATATACCCCAACCCAACTTTGACAAGACAAAGTAAATGATGCTACTTTCTTGGGAATCAAAGAATCTGTTATGTGTTCTCCCACTAAAAAAATGAATAGAGTGTTGTGATCATCATGGTATGACACAACATAGTTGTGATCATCATGGGATGAATAGCATTTTGTGATCATCATGGGATGAAACAAGGTGTGTCACTGCAGTAGTGATGTTGCATAAATTTAGTTGGTTGCTCATATGATCTTTTCAATAAATACACAACTGAAAGGATCCCCATATCCCAGTAATATGTTCTCATTGATCTCCCAAAAATCTAGAAAGTTTTCTTGAGATTTGCTCTTTTCACTTTCCTCTGTAGAATATGATGCTTGTATATAGAATAACAGAAACCTCTTGGTGCAGTTCTTCAATTAAAAAAACTGGTAAACTCATTGTTCCAGAGATAATTGAGTCAGAGTCTCATTCTTCTCATGGATTAAAAACCATAAACTTCTAGCTGCATTTGAATTTCCCAGAGATTCAACCTTTAAATAATTAAATTTCCTCTTCTGGTTAGGTCAGGATTACTATTTGAATACAAAACTGTGCAGATATTTTGTTAATGAGTGTGGGCCTTTCTGCATTAAAATATGGCCTCCATCAACTGGTTTTTTTTTCTAATGGTCAATATTTTCATTAACTTTATTTAGTTTCTTCCATACAGAGTAAGATCAACCAATTAACCAATTCAGCCCTTATAGGAATCTACCATTTGTAATTCAATCAAAACTTCTATGAGTGCTTAGAAGGGACACATTCAATGAGATGGTATCCACCTAGATCTTAGGCCAAAGGCTGAGAAGCAGTTCAGTGAGATGACTGGGTTCCCTCCACACCTTTTTAAAATGGAAGCATGTAAAGTCAATAAGGGACACCTAAGTCTTCTTTTTTCCCCTCTAAAGTCACTTTTCTGAATCCATTGGGGATTCCATTATTAGCTGGTATAAAGTAATTTCATGAACAAAGTACAAGTGGAAATATTTAATCTCTTCTGCTTCTTCATGTCATGCATTATATTTATCCCCATCCCTGCTTTCACTTCATAGAGACTAGCACCAACATCCATATTACATTTTTCCATCATAAAAATGGAAACCATAGAAACTGTAAAGGAAAAGCTTATTCCCCATTCTCTCAAACAGTTTTGGAGCCTACTGAATCATTTATAGTTGTCTTTAAAAATTCCATATTTGCTGTTTGATCTGTGGAAATCCAGGGGAAAGGTGGGTGACAAACTTTAAAATACAAAGGTCAAAACTGAAGAGTAAAACCAAAAGATATATATTTTGCTTCATATGCCTTGAATTACACTCCAAGTGTAATTACATTATATTTCATTTTATAGTTAAGATACTATCCTCTCCATTTTCAAACTGATTGGTAAAATAAAGTGATCCATGTCAGAAGTTCATATGATACAACTTTTTCAGCTTGGAATCAATGTAAATGGTTAGTTCATGTTTACTCCATTGTTGTTGTGTGTTGATTTATGAGCATTATGTACATGATGTCTTTTTCTATTACAGGTCTAGTATTTGTCTTAAGACTAGCTATAAATACAGCTGAGGACAACTATAGACCATCATTGTCAATGGTGTATATCTTCAGTGGTTCATCAAAGTACCTCTCATTTGGAGGAGACGCTCAATTCCCAAGAGCAGATCATTTCAGAATGTCACAGCAAAAAGCCATTTTTCCACACCATTCCCAAAATAAACATGTTTATTAATAAGTCCTGATAAGTCATGACAATCAGTTTGGTCTGGTGGTTAAAGCATCAGGAACTAGGAGAGTGTGAGTTCTAGTTTGGTCTTGGGCAAATCATAAATATGAATCAGTTGTCAAGCACCTGAATATAAATCATCAATGGTCATAAGTGTGTAAAAATGGTCATAAATCACTTTTTTCAATGCCGTTGTAACTTTGAACAGTAACTAAACAAATTGTTGTAAGTGGAAGTCTACCTGTATAGCTTGGTTACATTTCTATGTTTTCCCTCCTCCCTCCTAATCTTTTCTTCTCCACCTGAGCTTCATTTTCCGCAGCATTTTAGGCTAGAATATCAGATTCTTCTCTTTTATTCTTCCACCCCCACATCATCTAACATTAGCACTTTGAACCCAGCTCAGCAGTTAGCATTCAAAAACTAAAGTTCTTCATTATTCTCCTCTTGTAAGATAAAAATAATCAAGGAAAAAATGCACAGCAGCTAACAGAGTAGAATAAAGAAAATTAAAAGTTAAATAGTTCAGGAGATTCAATTTGCTCTCAAGTCAGGATGTTTCAGTATCATTAAGACCTTGATGATAGGTAAATGCAACCATTATTTCAACATAGAGATATATTTCAAAATATTCATATATACCATCCCATCTAAGGCTGAAGAGAGATCCCATAGAGTATGTTTTTCAATTGAACAACTGAATGAGCTGTAGTAAATTGTATTTGACATTCTTTGCCTCCTTTAAGCCTGTTTATTATTCTCAGGATGCAATAGGTATGATTGCCATCTAGAAGATGTAATTTTCCATTCAAAATTACTTCTCTCTTTCACAGTGTTTTCTAAGTGAGTTTCACTTCTAATGACTTTTTCTTTCTTTAGAGTTTGTTTTTAGTAGACTTTAAAAAGGCAAATTGTATTGCATGCTGAATATTCTTCCCAAATACTATTCATTCATCAGTGTTTACCAGACTACTTTTATAAGAGTAACATGTTTGGAAAAAACATGCCTGGAAAATATGTAGCTTCTGTTTTCATGATGAATTGTATTTTGGGGTATAGGCTGTTGAGGTATGTGAGGAAGTTGTTCAGTTTTTCTTTCCCATGTGGCCAGATTATGAAGGTGTCATTTACGTATCTGAGCCAGAGTTTGGGTTTGTGATCATATATATAGAAGCTAACAATCAACTTCCCTTCCTAGATGTCTGAGTATACAAAAAATCCAATGGCTCCCTAGGACACACCATCTACCAGAAGAAAACACATACAAACCACTATCTACACGCACTCTCACACCACCACCCAGCACAGATCAATTCCGTAGCTGAGACACTCATCTCCAGAACAAAATGCTTAGCTGACAAACAACACCTGAAAACTGAACTACACACTCTCACTAACGTACTAACACCAATGGATTCCAAAGAAAGAAGATTACCCACCTAATCCAAAAACAAACCCCAACCAAAATCCAAGACAGAGAACAAGAGAACGGCAAAGCCCTCCTCCCATATATAAAAGGCACTACAGACAAAATCAGCAAGATCTTCCAAAAACACAACATTAAAACAGCATTCTGCACAAACAGAAAAATATCCACCATCCTAAGAAACCCTAAAGACAAAATCGAGTTAGAAAACCAAGGAGTATACGAAATCCCATGCACCGCCTGTCCCACCACATGCATCGGACAAACCAACAGAAGAATTAGTGCACGCATTGAAGAACACAAGACCTCAATCAAAAAAGAAGAACCGACCTCTTTCCTGGTGAAATTTATTGTAGAGAAATAAAGATTTGTTTTACTAATGTAATTGGGGCTCTTGTGGTTATTCTCCAATACTCTATGTCAATCTTTGCTATTATCCAAAACCAACACCAACCATAAGAACCTCCGTTGTCGCCCTGACCTAACCATACAGCAACGTGCCCGCTCCCGTGTACTCCGCACTGAACTCAAAAAACGTCTCGACAATGGGGAGAAGGACCTGTACATTGACTACCATGCTGACTGTATCAAAAGTAAGTCACACATCCCACAACTCAGCTTTAACCTTCAACCACAACCCTACCTCAACCAATCCACCATCACCCAAGACTAGGCATGCACGCCCCTAACTACCTCAACTCCAACTACTGCTGGCCTTAAATGCAAGCTACTCAATGCAAGAAGCCTTGTAAATAAAATACCTGAATTTTTCCTCCTACTAAATATGGCTAAATTCGACATTATATTTGTCTGTGAAACATGGCTCAATGCATCTCTCCCCGACTCCATTACCACAGTAAGAGACTATCATGTTTACCGATCAGATCGTGAAATTCGTAGAGGAGGTGGTGTTGCTATCTTCTACAAAAAGTCCTTACATCTAAAAAATATCCAAGTTACCCAGGAGCTTGCTCTTCCTGAGACCATTATCTGTGAACTGTCCTTAAATATCACAATTCGATTCTTACTATGTTACAGAGCACCTGATTATGACATTGAACATGTAAACAAGCTAAATACACTACTAACATGGGCAGCATCCTGCCCATACCCTTTTATCTTTCTTGGTGATTTCAATCTGCCTCATATTGACTGGACCCTAAATGAATGTACAACTGAAACCATACATGCAACCTTTTACAATGCTGTTACAAATCTGGGACTGGAACAGCTAGTATCCAACAACACTAGACTAAACAACTGCCTCGATCTCATCTTCTGCAATAGTTTGAATTTAATTTATGGAATACAAACTAAAGAACCCTTTTCCAGCAGTGACCACAATATGATTGACTTTTGTCTAAACATACGTCCACACAAAAAACACCACAATGATGTGATCCCCAATTATAATTTCAAAAAAGGCAACTATGATCTTATAAACAACGATCTCTCATCCCTTGATTGGCAATCTCTATTCAATGGATGCAATACTGTTGAAGACCATTACAACATATTTTTACTTGAAGTCAAAAGAGTCATCAAACTATATGTACCAACAACTACTCCCAAAACAAAACAAAAAAACAGATTGCCCATAACAATAAGGAAACTTCAATCCAAAAAGAGATCACTCTGGCGGAAAAACAAATCTGGTCACGTTGCCAATTTCAAAAGCCGATACAAAAATTTATGCCACCAAATAAAGACCGAATGCACCAATTATCATATTAAACAAGAGGAAAACCTTCTAAGCACCAATTCCACCAATGCTTTTTACAATTTTGTAAACAACAAACTAAAAGATTCAAGGTCCATCCCACCCCTGATAGGACCTAATGGTAAAGACTGCAATGACGACACCATTAAAGCCAACATCTTTAACACATTCTTTGGCTCAGTATTTGTAAACAGCAATGGATCATGCCCAGCATTTCCTAGCCGAACCACAGATAACTACAGTGATCTAATACATATCGATTTTACAGAAGACAATGTTGAAAAAGCACTACGCAATCTAAAACCATCCCTATCTATTGGACCGGATGGAATATGTGCCTATCTCTTAAAAAAGTTATCCACTGCCATAGCCGAACCTCTAAGCATAATCTTTGAAAAAATCTTTCAGGACCAGTTCCTTGCCTAACCTATGGTCACAAGCCACAGTCATCCCCATCTTCAAAAAGGGAGACCCTTGCCTAGTTGAAAATTACAGACCAATCTCCTTATGCTGCGTCACCTGTAAAGTCATGGAATCAATTATTAACCAATCCATCATCCTCCACTTAGAGACAAACAACCTACTCTCCAATAAACAATTTGGTTTCAGAAAAAAGCTATCCTGTAATCTGCAACTCTTACACTGCAAAAACATATGGACTACACAACTTGATCAGGGCAAAACAATAGATGCAATCTACATAGACTTCTGTAAAGCCTTTGATTCAGTGGTACATGACAAACTACTACTAAAAATAAAATCCTATGGTATCTCTGGACAACTGCATAACTGGATAGAAGCATTCCTGTCAAACAGACAACAAATGGTCAAAATTGGGAGTGTCCTATCAAATTCTGTACCTGTCAATAGTGGTGTCCCCCAAGGCAGTGTTCTAGGACCAACTCTCTTCATACTCTACATAAATGACCTCTGTGATCATATTAAGAGCAACTGCGTTCTTTTCGCTGATGATGTAAAGCTGTTCAATACCACAGACAATACTGCTACCCTTCAAAAAGATCTTGACTATGTATCAGAATGGTCAAACAAATGGCAACTTCAAATCTCAACAAATAAATGCTCTGTCTTACATATTGGCAAAAATATCCGAAAATAAAATACAAGCTGAATAGTCAAGATCTTGTTGATGATCCAAGCTCTGTAAAGGACCTTGGAATACTCACCTCTAATGATCTAAGTGCTAGTGCCCACTGCAACTACATAGCCAAAAAGGCATTAAGAGTTGTTAACCTAATCTTACGTAGCTTTTTCTCTGGTAATATCACACTACTAACTAGAGCATACAAAACATTTGCTAGACCAATACTCGAATACAGCTCATCAGTCTGGAACCCACATTACGTATCTGATATTAGCACAATTGAGAAAGTCCAGAAATATTTCACAAGAAGAGTTCTCCACTCCTCTACTCGTTGTAGAATACCTTATGCCACCAGACTTGAAATTCTAGAACTAGAAAACCTTGAATTACGCCGTCTTCGGTCTGATTTAAGCATGGTATATAAAATCATACATTGCAATGTCCTACCTGTCAATGAATACTTCAGCTTCAACCATAACAACACAAGAACACACAACAGATACAAACTCAAGGTTAACCGCACCAAGCTTGACTGCAGGAAATACGACTTTAGCAACAGAGTGGTCAATGTCTGGAATACTCTACCCGACTCTGTAGTTTCTTCCCCAAACCCCAAAAACTTTAACCTTAGACTGTCTACTATTGACCTCACCCCTTTCCTAAGAGGTCTGTAGGGGGCGTGCATAAGCGCACCAACGTGCCTACCGTCCCTGTCCTATTGTTTCTTTTATTTTTCTTTTATTTTTCTTATATGTACTCATTTCATGTATTCATAATTATGTATACACTTTTACTTATCTCGTAAACAATTGACAAATAAATAAAATAAATAAATAAATAAATAATAAGCATAACTTTACTAATTTATTTGTGTATTTAGTTTGTTTAGTTTGTCAAGCATGTATGAGAAAACAAGTATAAGTATGAAAATAACATATAAACATATAAGTATAAACAGGTATAAGTATATACATAATAAATGAGTACAAATAAATGGAAACAGTAGGAGAGGGATGGTAGGCATGCTGGTGTGCTTATGCACGCCCCCTTACAGACATCTTAGGAATGGAGTGAGGTCCACAGTAGACAGTTTAAGGTTAAAGTTTTGGGAGTTTGAGGATGTAACAACAGAGTCAGGTAGTGAGTTCCAGGCATTGACCACTCACTGTTGAAGTCGTATTTTCTGCAATCGAGTTTGGAGCAGTTTACTTTGAGTTTGTATCTATTGTTTGCCCATGTGTTATTGTGGTTGAAACTGAAGTAGTCATTGACAGGTAGGATGTTGTAGCAGACAATTTTGTGTAGTAAGCTTAGGTCAGATCGTAGGCAATGTATTCTAAGTTGTCTAAGTCCAAAATTTCAAGCATGGTGGCATAAAGTAATGTATTACAAGCTGAGGAGTGGAGTACTCTTCTCATGAAATTCCTCTGGACTCATTCAATTGTATTAATGTCCTTTATACAGTGTGGATTCCAGGCAGATGAGCTGTATTCGAGAATTGGTCTAGTGAATTACTAACAATAACCATTATTAATTATTCTCTGCTATTATTTCTTTCAGGTCATCCTTTCTAACCAATCTGGCAGTGAAGTTTGTGGTCCAGGCTAGATTGTCTTCTGAGAAGTCTCCCTTTTACAGTTGTAATGTATTCAGAGAGCCTGGAACCACATTGTTTAGGCTAAAACTGAAGATGGTTCCTTCACTGATCGGCTTCATCACTTTTCTAATCACCCTGTAATTCTTCTAAATCTTCCACAGCTACACATTCACCCAATATCCCATAATATCCTGCATTACTATTTTGAGCTGGTGAAATCATCAGCTGGACAAAAAAATACCCACAACAATGAAGAGAGAAAGGAAGGACTCATATTTTATGGAGGAAATGACAAATACAGGTAGTCCTTGACTTACAACAGTTCAAAGTTACAAAGGGACTGAAAAAAATGATGTGCAGTATTAGGTATACCGACCCAAGCATCTGAATTTTGATCACATGACCATGGGGATGCTGTAATGGTCATAAGTGTGAAAATGGCCATAAGTCATTTTTTTCAGTGCTGTTGGAAAAAAACCAAAGAAATTCCCATGGGAACAGCGCTGGGACAATATGATTCCTGGGATAATGTCTTTGAATGCAGAAATGGGACTCTGCAAGTTTCATAATATCTTTTTGCTAGACATTAAACACCCTCCCCTCCAACACGTATACCCTTCTAGTAGCTTTGGAAGATGACCTTTTGAGGAATCTCAAGTTGAGAAAGTCAACAAAAGAGCCATACTGAGGTCAAGGCAAAGAGAAGTTGAAGAAAGCTCTGCCCAACTAGGATTTTGCTATATTTCCAAGTTAGGGAGTTTTTCAGAATCCTGACTAAAAGCTTAATTTTCTTTTCTTCCATTATACTAACAAGCGGAGGAAATTATAGTAATAATGGAAGTTTAAAAAAAATATGGACACATATTTTCAATCTTTGTTTCTTCCCTATTAGATTTAATTGGACAAAACATTCTGACATGTTAGTGTACTCCATTGTTGGAAAAGTCCAGCCAAAGCATAGGTGTTAAGTCATAAAACATTTTGTATACACGTTTTATACTTGACAACAGAAAGAAGGGGAGGAAGTTTCAAAGAGCAGGTGGCAATGTGGAATCAAAAGTATACTCCATTCATATTTTCTTCAAACACTGATTAGATGACTGAAGCTTCTGCTGCACAAAAATCTAATTGGAGAGCCTGATTGATGACTCTTGGTTATGGACGTTTTTCATTGGATGATACACCCAGGGGGGTGGGGGGGAAAGCAGGATCAAGGATGACAGTGAATTAGGTATCTCAGAGTTGGCTTCACCCAGGTTAATGCCGGACATAGAATGTTACCTTCAAATAAATCTTTTTTAGTTTTGGGAGTGTGGCTCAAGGTTCATGATTTAATGGGAGTAACTGCTGGAATCCTGACAATAGGTTTGCCCAAATACCATGAACTATGTTTTATTATCACCTCAGACAATTTTTAGTAAGGTGATTTGATCATATTATTCGGAAGCTCTTCTATTAATAGAAAGAGCTCACATGAAAGCAAAATTTCTATTGCTTTTGTGTCTCTTTAATTATAGGAATACAGATGACTGTTACAAATTTTAATAAAGAATCTATACCCCAGATAATTACTATTGTTGCAGCATGGTAAGAGAATTTCAATATGTTGTTTTGACCAACTAAAGGGAAATGGATATTTCATCATCAAAGCCATTAACAAGTTTCTGGAAATAAGTATAATCTACTTCAAAGAAATAGAAGAACAATGCTGGCTTTGAACATCCTGGATTATCTTTGTTAGTACAGACTAGTAATAGGCTAATTTTAACTTATTTCTCCTCTCCACTTCCCTGCATACATGGACATTACAATAGATGCTTCAAGCTCTCAGAAACTGCTCAAGGAAATGTTGCAACAGATGTTATCCTATTTGAATGAAAACTAGTGGTATTTCTACCCTACCCTACCCTATCCACCATAGATAGAGAAGATAGCGAACAAGAAGGTAATGTGAGAAGCCCTTCTAGAGAATGAAATATTTTGGGGAATATTTAAAAAGGTAGAATATATTTACCCAAAGGAGAAATGAAGAAAAATCTTAACAAAGGCAGAAAGCAGCCCCAGTCCTTATTATTAGCCTCAAGCAGAAGCCTCAAGTCTTTAGAGATGGATATTTTGCTAAATATAAGACTGGGCCAATCTATTCATAAGCAAAACGTCTTCAACCACAGCTCCCACAACTGATGGGATTACGAATTTACATTCCCCCACCCAAATTTTAAGGACAGGATATGACCTTTAGGACATAATAAGATTAACCCATCACCATTGAAATAGTAAAAGACAAAAGGCTCACCACACTGTGCAACCCCTGGAGCATCTCAATCACAAAACCCCAGAACCCTATAAATATCCATCCACTTACTCAGCCATTTTGTCAGCCACCCCAGAAACATTGCTGCTGTCATTGAAGTTTCTGAAAACAAAACCAACCTTCTTTTCTTGGAGCCAGGCTCCATTTTATTACAGTGCCTTTTCCCCAGCTTGGAACCAAACCAGATTTGTTTTCTCACAATAGCAAAACTGCATGATTGTACTGTACCTTTCATGCAGCTTCTCCTTGCCTCAATTTTTAGGAAGCCTCATCACTCTGAACACTAAGGTGACGGCCTAGTGAGCTCTTTACTAGGTCTCCCATTTTAATCTCCCATGTTTTGTAAATATTTATTTTGGGGTAGGGGTATAGAGGGGTGATATATTACGTTATCTTGTATTACGTATTGCCGGTACACTGACAAAAAAGGTCTGGGCCATTCATATAAAAAAGAACTCTGTTACTAAATCCATAACAAAGCTGACTATGATGTTTATACAATCCCCAAAATGGGTCACACAGTGAATTCCACAGATCATGTGTTTGTTTGGTTCTTTATCTGTTTAGAAAATTTATGTAACCACCCAACTCAATGAATGTGACTTTGGATAATGTACAACAATTAAAGCAATGTCATAACTGTTAAAATACATAAACATAAAATGCACTCCTAAAATGTAACCTAACCTTACCTAAACAAACAAACAAGCAAATAAATAAATAAATGCAAGTTTATGGGAGAGAATATCCATCTAAACATATTTCACATTGCATATTTCTTGTGTTAATTTTGGACATGGAACTGAATGCTAACTTCAGTCTGCAAACTTATTTGCAGCCTGTGATTTCTTGCTTGCATTAAAAAGAGATAATGATGTGGGTTGCCAGGGACTGCAATTAAAAGCAACTACTTTATTTATTAAACTGATCTTGGTGTGAAGATAGTAAATAATAGTATCTATTGCAAGTTAGCATAAATAATTAGAAGCTTATTTTATGTATTTGTATGAGAAACGCTATATAATTCAAATAAACTCTCTATAAGATGATTTATTGTCCCTTGAGGCTAAAGTTAATCTTTTCTAGAATTAACTAAATATATATTCCTGCCTAATAGCAATGATAAACAGTACATTGTCCAGGTGATGACCAGAACATTTTTCTTATGTGGAATTACACTGCCAGTCATAAATCTATTAGAGAAGTATAATGCTTGGACAAGCTAACTGAGATATTAGAGTACCCCTGAAGAGCTTATTCCTTTTCTGGAACATCCATTTTAAACTAGATTTTTATAGCCCAAAAGCACATTTTTAGTCCACATTATTCTAAAAGAAGTTTGTGTCTTGTTTACACTGAAAGAAGAGAAGGATGGGACTTCAGTAAAGATGGCAGCAAACTGCATAAGACTGAACCCATCCCATATTAAAATAGTACCTAATTTTTTGCATACCCTTAGTACTTTTTTGACAGGACGGTCAAAAAATCAAGATGGTAGCTACAGCCATTCAGTTGGAATTTTTACATCTGTCATTTAGTATATAAAAAGAGGGCAAAACTTTGATCATATGACCACTTTGACTTTTGATTCTTTTGTTATTATTATTATAAGAATACAACACGGTGCAGCCATTCTGGTGTTACAATTGTTATACATATATAAATGTTACTTCACCATTTACTATCCTCTTGTTTGATACATTGTTTACTAATTATTCTAATCATCATAGCTACTTATGTTACAACCTTGCCTTCTTCTATGCAACCACTGATAGAATTTATTCCACGTTTCACAGACTGTTTTTTAATTCTAGGGTTCTGCACAAGCCATAATTTTCCTTATTATCTCTGCTTCTGGAGGTATGTTTTCCTTCTTCCAGTATTGCACATATATTATTCTAGCTGCCATCGACACATGTACTATTAGATAAATTAAGTCCATCCTATATCCTTCTGGTATTATTCCTAGGAGAAAAAATTCTGAAAAAAATCCAACACTCTCCCACCATTTGTTCCACACATGTCTGGATCAGTCTCCAATACTTTTTTGCAGATTCTTGACCACTTGATTCCCTAGTTTAAATTTTTGTAGTTGTATTCTTGATAGCATCTGACAGAATTATAAAGACCTTAAATTTAATTCAGATGAGCCTGCTTTAAGCAATCTAAGACTATTGATAAGTCTGTGACTCATCAGAGACTATTGTCATAGGTCTGTGACAATCAAAGACCTATGACATCATTATGGGGACTGGTGGGAAATCTCATTGACCCAAGGGTTCTATAGAACAGAAAGCGATAGGTCATGACTTGTATGTCCAGAGCAAAAGCCAAGTTCATATGTGCCCTCAGCTGCAGAAATGTATAGGGTTGCTTGAGAGAAAGGGGTAATTTCTTGTGCTTCTGAATGAAACTCAGGTTTCAAATCTGTAAATAAACAGATGTTAACAAGTTAACAAGCACATGTTGAATTTTCTATCCCAGCTCTTGGATGTGTAAAGTAAAAAGGAGAGTCTTGACAGCAACTTCTGAAAGCAGATGTGCAAACTGGGAACAAAAAAATCTGACTGCATTAATGATCCAGAGAAAGATTCTGGTCTCACTGCCACTTTGCAACAAGAAAAAGACACATTAAAAAAAAAAAAAGATGATACCATTATGCTTAATTTCAACCTTTGGTTCCTGGTAAAAGGTTAATGTAGTTCTTATTAGCTCATAATCTCCCAACAGAAAGATGACTGAATGGCAATCTAACCAGGCAATACTGTCAGTTCAACTACAACAGGATAGTGAAGGATGTTAAGAACTCATTTATCTTCATTAACTCTTCTGCAATATGCATCCTTAGGGTCATTCATTCACCATCTTTTGACCCATAATTGCAATAGAGAGATTATATAAATGCTCTCCAGCGAATAAGACTCATTGAAATAAATAGAGCATAGGAGTAGGTGTGTTTGAAAACACAATTGAATAAAGAATACTCGACACTTTCAGGGATTGTTCGTCAAGCAGGAAGTTTTCTTTACTTTGCTTTTGTTTCACAACTTGGCACGTGACCAAACAAGGACTGCATTTTGCTGTTACAAAGCCAGTGTCATTCTTTTTTCTTTATTTAAGGGCTTTTTTTCTAATTCAGTTGCCATACATAAATATAAAGGAGCAATACTGGCTGCCAAACAATCACCACTTTTCTCCATGAAACAAGTTTCATTTGTACATGCTAAGCTTAAACTCTTCAGGCAAATTGAAATAAATAGAATCAGAAAAGAAGGCAAAAGCTATTTTCTTCTCTGAAAAATACACGCTGTGTGGATTGTTTTTAGCTTTCTAGCTTGGGTTCAGTATTTATCTTTGAGGATCCTACAATTCTATAAAGTTTGATTTTTAGTGTTCTCTAGTAGTAGTTCCCATAAATCCTCTTCATGCTGGCTGCCAAGGTTTTTTTGTCCAGTGTTGTTATAGCTGTAGTTTTGGCCACAACTTCCTGTATTGTTCAGTTTTGCCTTCGTAGTAGATCTTTCAAAGATTGCAGGTGAAGAAAACATCATTTATTTAAGTTTCTGCTAATTTCATTCCAATTGCTCTGCTTCAGGAAGGCAGAGCTTCAGTATAGTAGGAATAATCAGGTTAGCAAAAGTCAAAATCCACTACTATGGAGTCTCCTGCTTTAAGGATCATGTAACCAAGTTCACTAACTGGAAAGTATTAGGATGTGTGCTGAAAGTAGCTTATTTTCTAATGATTTGTTCTGTGATAAATTGTGTAAGGAATCCAGTTCAAATGTCATTTTAAGACATTTGGTATAACTGTTAGGTTTTGCACTGATTAGAAGGAATGACCAGTCAAAAAATTTAATCTGCAGGGTGCTTTTCCTACTTGCTTGATTTACAAAGAAAATGTACAGTAGAGGCAGAGCACTTTTTTATGTTATATGCACGCATATCAGTGATGGTATACAGCCAGTTTGCACCACATCGGGCAAACCGGTAGCAAGAATTTGGTGTGGGTCGCAGATAAGTTCTGGCTGGCCACACCCCTGACCCGGTCGCCCTTCTGCCCAATGCTCGCTCACCGTCCCTGCCTGACATTAGCCTAAGGTACTTCTTTCTTTTTCTTCCCTCCTGACTATCAGTTGTACATAGATCAGCTGCGCTGGGGTTCCATTTGCTGAAGGCTCAGGAAGCCATAAAATGGCTCAGCCCCCCCCGCCGTCGATTTTTTGCCCTCCTGAGCTTCAGAGGACCCTTAGGGGAACAAAAACAACCTCCCTCAGAGGCTCTTCTGAGGCCAGGAAGCTCCCAAAATGGACAAGAGAACAATTAGAAAAAAAAATCACTCCTTAATACACTAATATTCCAGAGCAACTAAATAGATTGTTTCTTTTTTCTTTTCTTTGTTTTTTTTTAGAAAAGGGATGTATCTACTATATGGAAAGTAAAAAATAAACAGCATATTCTGAAATAAATGTAAAATGAAGGCTGGTTTATTATCTAGATCAAGGGTCTTCAAACTTGGCAAGTTTAAGACTTGTGGACTTCAACTCCCAGAATTCCTGAGCTAACATGACTAGAGGAGGAATTCTGGGAGAAGTCCACAAGTCTTAAAGCTGTCAAGTTGGAAGACACCTGATCTAGATATTTAATTATCAGCATCCGATGTTCATAGGTTAAAACCGGATCAGTAAAAAAGTCATATTTGAAATCTCTACTTTTTTTTTGAGACATACAAGAATTGCAGCAATTCAATTTGAAGTGTTACTTATCTCAGAAAATAGAAACATTGTTCCTTGGTGCCACAAATTGGAGAAGTGAACTGACTCAATTTAGCTAGTTGCTTCAATTCATGTACAGAGTTCTCTTAGCATCCCAGTTGAAGTGTGATGGCCGTTCTTATTTGGAATTTCAAAAGGGAGTGTTGCTTTGATTCAGTGCTTCATATCGCTTGTTTGAAGCTTCGTTGAATCCAAGAGCTTTCAAGCTTCATACAGTCCTAATACTGAAATGCTACATTATGATGGCAGGAATACTATTACTGACCCTCAGTCAGTTCTGCAAGTACGTTGTACAATCATATTTGTTTTATATCTTGGGATTTCTATACATCAGAAATCTAATTAATTTGCTGGAGTGTTTTTAACTCTGAAAAGGCACAATTCCTAATTTTGAAGCAATCCAAATAACTGCTGGAGATTCTTTGTTCTTCCTTGTATTGAAGGTTATGTGCATAATGTGCTTATTTTTAGTTTCCATAAAATACAAAGGGTCATTTTTGTCATCCTTGGTTGACCTGCAAAACAGCTAGAAAATTTGAGATTCAAATATACATAGCGCTACAAAGAATTTTTAAGACTGACATTCAACTAAAACTAGAATTTTTCTTGGGCAACTGGAAAGAGTAATGGATCGTTCTTTCTATACATACCATAGTAACAGGAGAAAGATTATTATAAACACAAGATGGCAAGATTCGGCAAAACTTAGAATGGAGCAATGGTTGATGAAGGTGACAGAATTTGCAGTAAATTTGCATGGCAAAATTTACTTGTATGATTAGGGGAAAGATAATAGGTAGTCCTCGACTTACAGCAGTTCATTTAGTGACCACTTAAAGTTACAGCATCAATGAAAAAAATGACTTATGACAGAATTTCACACTTACAACCATTGCAACATCCCAATGGTCACGTGATCAAAATTCAGATGTTCTGTTTCATGTTTATAATGATGTCCCAGGATCAAGTGGTCATGTTGTGCGATCTTCTGACAAGCGAAGTCAGTGGGGAAGCTAGATTCACTTAACAATGTGTTACTACTAACTTAATAGCTGCAGTGGTTCAGTTAACAACTGTGGCAAGAAAGGTTGTAAAATGGGACAAAATTCACCTAACAATTGTCTCAGCAACATAAATTTTGAGCTCAATTGTACTCATCAGCAGAAGACTACATATAACTATATTTGTTAGTGACTAGAAATTCCTTATGGGCTTTTGGCTGAAAACAGAAAAAAATGAATTTATACTTAATGTGTTTGATGATTAGAAAGGCTACAATATGGGAAGAAGGGCTATAAATTATCTTAGAGAAAGAGGATAAAATATAAATACATTTATAACTGCTTGTAAAGAAGATCAGAAGTCAATTTTCTATTTCTTTTTTTCTTTTTTCTTTCATTTCTTTTCTATTTTCTTACCACTTTTACTTTTTTAACTAGCTTTTTTCTTTACATTTGTACATTTACATTTGTAAAGTATTACTATTATTTTGTAAGAAATTATTTAATAAAAATTAATTACAAAAAAGAACCTTATATCTCGGTCTCAGCATAGGAAGATTGTAAGAAAGCAAATCTGTTCTTCAAATGCAAATAATATGTTATTTTGTGCTCCTTTCCATTTGTTTATTTGTTTTACCTCTCACTTCTTTTTTTCTTTTATTGCATTAACATACAAAAATGAATGGGAAAAAGAAACATACATTTAATAAAAGAATAAAAAGAAAAGGCAAGAAAATTACAAAAGTATATAATTATTCTGACAGCGAGCACCTCGGTTTCTCAGTACAGCATTAAATCATGGAGTGAAAAATTAGGGTTTTACTTTCTTAATAAAATCTCACTTCAAAAGTAGAAAATTAACACATATAATCAATCACTTATTGTAAATCAGTAGTGGTACAATTTTTTCATCATTACAAGATTATCTGTTTTGAAATCTGTTTTGAAATACCTCTGCTCTATATACACACATTTACTGATTTATATTTAAATTCCAAACTTTTGGTGTCTAAAATGCAAAACAATTAGTTCCACAGATGTAAATTCAAAATTATTGATTTATTGCTCAAGCCTTTGCACAGGAATCTTCTCTGGTCATTGGTTAGCATATGGATAAAATTATATAAAAGTCAACAATATTAAAGGGGAAGGTTAGATTTTGTTCTCTTGCGATTACCTAGAGATCCTAAACTGACCCTCCCTCTGGCTCTGCCAAATTCTTTTCTACAATAAATCTAAATCACATTCACATCTTTAAAAATTTATTTAAAAAATCCATTATGCATTTCAGTATTAATAATAATTCAGGTGTCTTAGAAGTGATGAATGCATCTGGACCAAATTCTGAAATCAAATAATATTTTTAACTGGATATATTTTCAGTCTGCATTTTTGAATCATCTAAATTCCTTTTCCAATAACTCAAATGCTTTTGAAAAGTGGTTAATAATTAACAAATCTAAAATATTGATACTTCTACTGGCTTGTTAATTTTAGAAATATTTACCTGAAATTTTAAACTGCTACAAATCTGAAAGCCAAAAGTAGAATACCCCAATCTACTACTGATAGAACATCGGCCAATAGAAGCTCCCCAAAGGCAGAGTCACCAACCGCTTCTATCGGCCAGTAGAAGCAGCCTCGGGGCGAACACCCACGCACCCTCCCTCGCCACAAAGCTGTTTGTATTGGCTGATGGAAGTTCCCCAAAGGAAGAGATGCCAGCTGCTTCGGGGTGAGGCATGGCTGCCCGTGAAGCACTCCTGACAGGAGTGCCCCACACACACTCCCCTCGCCACAAAGCCGTTTCTATTGGCTGATGGAAGCTCCCCAAAGGCAGAGTCACCAGCTGCTTCTATCGGCCGATAGAAGCACACTCCCTTCTCCATGAACCCACTTCTATCAGCCGATAGAAGCAGCTAGTGACTCTGCCTTTGGGGAGCTTCCATTGGCTGATAGAAATGGCTTTATGGCGAGGGGAGTGCGTGTGGGCGCTCTCCCCAAGGCTGCTTCTACCAGCCGGTAGATTTCCTCCCCCACGTGCACCCCCACCTAGAGCAGCCCATGCGCACTCAACTCTCCATGAGGCCACTTCTACCAGCTGATAGAAGTGGCTGGTGATTTTGCCTTCGGGGAGCTTCCATCAGCCGATAGAAGTGGCCTCATGGAGAGGTGACTGTGCATGGGGCACTCTAGGTTGGGTGTGTGGGGAGGAGGAAATTAAGTCACCCCCAAAAAGACATCCTAGCCTTTTTTTCAGGGCTCAAAAAAAAAAAAGACCCAGCCTTATTTTATGAGAAACATGGTAATAGAATTTTGACTAAATAAGGACAAGCAATCAAAAAGTTGCCATGTTATGAAAGAACTACAATGAAGGATCCTTGGTGCTTTCAGAGCTTGGATGTTTTCTTGAAGATGTTCATTACCCAAAGGGGTTGGCAACCTTAAACACTCAAAGAGCCACAAAGATCCTAACCAGAAGCCCCCTATTCAATTCTGGAGCCAACCAGAAGTCTGGTTCCCCCACCATAGAGTCTTCTCCTAGCATAGCATCCTTTTTCCTCTATTGTCCTATCAATTGTGGAGCCAACCAGAGTCAGGGAGCCACAGCAGAGGGATGAAAGAGTCACATGTGGCTCCATAGCCACAGGTTGTTGACCCTTGACCCAAACTAAGTAACATCATCAGTGCTCCTAAGCTTTGCATTGGTGAGACTTGTAATTTTCACAAACTTAATATGATTGAGTAGTGTTCCACTTTATTCCACCTTAGTCAACCCAATTTTAAATATTTTGTCAAGTTCTAGGTATCTTCAACAATTCAGAGAAACTGAACATGTTCAGACAAAGGCAGTGTGGATAACTAGGAACTAAAAACCAAATCATGTGAATAATGATTAAAGAAGTACATTAATTAGTTATTTATTTATTACAAGGACTTTGTGTACCACTTCAATTTAAAAAAATCTAATCTAGACGGTTCATCATTCTAAAGTCATCATAACAGTATTATTGTCAGTCCGCACTCTACAATGAAGTTTCATTTATGCTTTATATCAACCCCAAATATCTTATTAAATAAACTTAATCTTCACTAATCTTTTAATGTTCATAGCAAGGATGCTAGTTCTTAGTGGGGTTATTTCCACAAAAAAAGAGTTTCAGCAGAGAATCCCCACTCTCCATGGGGATTGGGAACTGTCAGCATAATTTGTCTACTGGAGCACTTTGGAATAGATAGACAGAGATGTCTCTGATATCCAGGTCCCAACCTTATAGAAAATCATATATTATTAATACCACATTGAGTAGAAGTGGTTATGCTTTGCTTTGAGGGGAAAAAAACCAACAGAAGGAAATATGATGGGGTTATGAACAGTTCAAATTAAGCATGTCAGACCTTACACAAATCCAGCACATTTCTGCTATTTACTAAAGCAGCCTCTACATTTTTCAGGGATCTCCATGAAGTTACTTTCACTAGTTAATGTGACTCTTAAAGTAGCTGAATATCTTTGGTCTCTTCAAGGCAATTTAATTTGGATAAACAATCTGGCAGAAAATGAAAGAATCTACTGTTGGTGGAGCAAGATGGACTTCCTTAAACCCAGGTACAATTTCACTGAATTTTTTGATGACCGCAGGAATCTGAGAAGTGCTTCAAGCACATTTCTGAGCAGAAAGTTGGATATAAATTAGAGAAACAAAAACGTTTCGGTAATAATTTTTTTTGTTGACTAGCAACATTGGGGCAGTGAAGACAAGGGGAGAAGCAAGTCTTTTAGTATCAATTAGCACAAAATTTAAAGCTGTGAACACTTGAACAGAGTGCTTAGCATTTAAATCGAGACTGCAATTTGCATTTAAGAGGCTTCATTAAAACAAGTAAAGATTTTATTACCCTTAAGATTGCGTGAACCCATCTTTGATACTATGCAAAGCATTAAAGTCAACATATGTAAGTGTGTAGGTACCCTCACACAAGTGCCCGTGAGCACACGCACACACACACACACACACACAAACATAGAGTCAATGTAGCATAACACTTAAGATGCTGGACAAAGAGTGTAGAGATCTTCAGTTATCACAGAAGCTGACTGAATGGCATTGAGTGCTAGACTGAAAAGTTGAAAAATATCTATCTATGAGGTTACACTGATCTAGTGCAATGCTATGTGGGAATGACGTGCCATTATAACCATCATATCAAAGATTTCATGGCTGACAAAAAAGCCACCTTGAGTTACTTATAAAATAATAAAAACAGGATAAAAATCTAATAAATAAATAAGCTTTGGGATACAAGGTCCAATAATCAATTCCATTTAATTCAGGCAAGGGCTTCATCATTCATCATCATTGTTTTCCTTTGCATAAAACTCATGTTCACCATAGCAATTCCTTACTGTAGACAATGCAAATGTCAATGTTTCGAAGTTACGGGAGTTAAAAAATAGACTTTAAACTAGTTTATTCCAAAACCACAATTCTACTTTTATGCAATTTGGTAAGTTTTATAATTGCTTAGTCATTCTCAATGTTTATTGCATTCTAGTGAAAAAATAAAGTGACAAGAAAGTTTAAAAAGAGATCTTAAATTGAAAATATTTGCTGATTTAATGCACTCTGTAAAATTAAAAAACAGATAGGCATATGAATTTTCTCTGTTCTAGACTATGGAAGTTCTAAGAGAGGGTTCTAAAAGGGGGAAATATTCAAATCAGATTAAACCGCAATCATCAGATTAAATCTGCAACATTTACAGAGCTATGCATTTGGACCTCAAATTGATTTTTAAGCCAACCAGCAGATACATGAAACCTTAATTCTGAAAATATTTTCCCCCAAGAAAAATTCTTACAAGTATCCTGATAATCCAGAAATAATGTCCTTTTCCCCACCATCATAGATATCATTTGCATTTGTTTTAGTAATCTGGCACTTGAAGTAACTTTGGCTCCAACTACAAGACTCACAATGTTTCATGTCATCTAAGGATGCTGCAAAGAATGAACAGTTGATGCCATTTAATGGAAGATGCCCAATAAAGCAGTAAATGCCATCCAAACCTGCACAACATGGCAATAAATTCTGTCAGTGTTGCAGTTCCAAAACATCATGCATTTATGTGCAGCTCAAAATCTAGATCAGAGGTTAATAAACTGATATGACATTTTACGGGGCTCCAAGTAACATAATCACTGATAACTTTTTCATTGGGACTGTTTCAGGCTAACTCAGTGTCAAAAATAGTGACCCTCCTTTCAGATGCAAGCAAAGTGGAAAACACACATATTAAACCAATCATGCTCACCACAGCTACCAGCTGGATATAAGCTGCTTTGAGAAGTGTTGCAGGAACTAAATAATCATTTGGAAAATTGCTTTTTGTTTATTACATTTGAATCCTGTCTCCAACAAACTTGATGATATGACACGCCTCATTGCTCTCCATTTTGTCCTCACAAAATATATAACTGCCGTATACAACTGAACAACTCCATTACAAAGATGGCTTCTGGATGGAGAAAATGACAGACTTAACACATCTCTGAGAAGCAGGAATGAGCTGAGCTGGCAGTTGATGAGCAGATGTAGAGTGTGGCCTGGAGCAAGAAATGACACATCTCTGCTTCAGAAGAGAGGTCCTCACAAGGAAATCCTACCTTGAAGGCAGAATTGAGGAAAGATCTGTAAATCTGGAAGAAAAGGTGAATAAAAAATGTGAAGGATTTGTAAACACAAATGAGTAGAGAGGTGAAGGAAAAGTGAAAATTTTGTAAAATAAGTCAGAAATGATAAAGTGAGAGATAGAAAAAGATTTAGCCTTCAGAATTTGTGGGTGTTCCCTCACTGCATTTTTTTTTAAAGAGACTTGTCTGGAATGGTATAGGGACTCCTGTTTGAGTGGGGGTTGGACTAGAAGACCTCCAAGGTTCCTTCCAACTCTGTTATTCTGACAGACAATGTTGAAGCAAGGCTACTGTATGCATAAAGATGAAAAAATACTGAAATCCCCGCAATGGTGGTATGGATTGCAAAGAAAACAGAAATAGCAAATTTGTCATGTTTAATCTTTATAAAAGGCTTGAAAACCTTTATGAACTTTATGTTGAACCTGGGGGGGGGGGGGGGGGGGATGAGTCAATGATCTTGGGATTTGCACCAAGACAAATTCCTTGTGTGTCCAATCACACTTGGCCAGTAAAGAATTCTATTCTATTCTGTTTGCTGATGAAACAAGGTTGAAGGAGGGATTATGCCACTTACAGATAAATATTAATTTTCAAAGATTTAGTAAATGATCATTTAATAAATGATCTTTAATAAATCATTTAATAAATGAGCTTTAGTAAATGATCATTTAATGTGACCTTTTTGCCACATTAAAATTACTATTTTCTCACATTAGAAGCAAAGAAATCAGTACATATTTTTAGCGAAAATTTGACAAACATCCTCTTATAGACACACACACTGGGGGGGGGGGGGGGGAAGATATTTTAATAAGATGGATAACGTTTCTGTGTGCATTTTAGATCCTAAGCTCATTTTCTGTCTTACAAATGCAGAAAAATGATAACTAAAATGGTTCTGCTTGAGATACATAGCTTCTGGGTTAAAGTTATACAGTATATATCCAGGTCTTATAAGAACCATATAACTTTACTTAATACACATCTCAGTATAAATGTGCAACCTGTTTTACAGTTCAAAAAACTAGTTGGCAAAGTATTGAAAATATTTAAAAAAAACTTTTCAAGCACTTATGAGAATGTCTTATTCCTGGAACAGTTAGCTGTCACTTTTTTTGTCTATGATTCCCCTAAGAAACATCACTTTTAGCTAAAATCATGTAAGACAATATCCCCAACTCCATAAAAAATAAATCAATAAACAAGGCAATTCTAATTCTTCATGTTATCCACATTTGTATTTTTTTAAGTCTAGTTTCTAAGTTATTATATTCATATTTTGGAAGAAATCGCTTCATTTGTACACTATGCTCTTATATCGTGTATGATGATAAAATAGTACCATAGACTGCCTCAGGGCAAGACTTTGTATATATCAGGAGTATACTATTTTGGCACTTTTCAACATTTTTCCTATGAGGAAATTTGATCAGCTGCTAGAGACCTAACAAATTTCAATGTGTTTTGTATTTTTTTAAAAAAAAATATTGCTATTGTATTTACAGAACTTACTCTCAAAAGTTATCTCATATATTGTAAACCATATTATCAACAGATATTTTTCAGTTGTGGGAAAGCTAGGAATGCACTCTTCTGTTGTTCTGTTTGTTGAGTCAAAATGGAAATTTTTCAATCAGCAAACTTCAGTCTTATTCTCCCAGTTCAATATCAGGGCAATGGTGTGCCTATACATACATGTTTGCATGCATACATACGTACTTACATACATATTAACACATTGTTTGGATTCAAACTATAGCTTAGTCACCTTCTGTTTGGATTACTGCAGTGCATTCTATTTGGGACTGCCTTTGAAGACTAACTAGAAGTTACAACTGGTCCAGAAGGGTATTTTTATTTTGAACTATATTTTATGGATTGTTATGAGCTGCCTCAAATCATCATATAAGATAGGCAATCATGTATGCCCAATAAATAAACAAGAAATAAATACTAAAGCAGTGTTGGGCATCTTTTAGGATGAGGATGATCTTTTTGTCACACCATAGGAAAAGTTGTTGGATTCAGCATGGCACCCCAGGATTGGGTAAATTCAGATTATTCAAATTATTTATTTGGCACAATATTTTGTGGATTTTCTAAAACCCACTTGCTTCTTCAATCTGGCCAACTGCAGAAGTTCCAGCACAGGATTCTGATAATATTCAGTAAACAAATTGGTCTATAATTTGCAAGAGAATTCCTATTATCTTTTTTAAAGATGGTGAACACAATGGCCAAACTCAGTCATCTGATATGTGAGCAAATTGTCTATGAAAATAGGTAGTGATACCTTCATGACAGACCACCAATCGGTATTTTCTTTGATTATCATCAGTTGTACAGAATCATTCCCAGGACTTTTTCCTCTGATCCTGGATGCCATGAAATATGGAAATGGTCTGAAGTAGGACAGTACTGGTACAAAAGACACCATGTAGTTTAAAAAAATGCAACTCACAGTTATGCCACAGAACAGCCAGGAGAAACCTATGTCTTGATGGCCTGATGTTATTCTCCAAAGGGTTGAATAATTTTTTTGATTTCATAACTTCAATTAGCTTCTGCCATATAGCTACATCATATTTCTTATTTTCCTATCCAGTAGGGTTTTATGTTTGTTTTGTTTCTCACTTAATGGAATTTGTGTTAGCTCTAGGGTTGCTTTTATAGCATTTAAATGATTCAGTTAAGGGTTTTTTTTGGCAATTATGGTCAGACAATTTCTTAGGTACCAGATTATGCTAGGCCAATTTGAAGTTTTCCCCAACTACAAATTCTCAGAAGGTTCTGAGTAAGTCTTTCATATAATTCCATTACACGAGAAACCTTAGGGCATAGATTGAGCATCCCTCTGAAAATGCCATGCATAGAAATTTACTTTGTGAGAAATTCATCTAATTGACCAGTGTCTCACTCAGCTTACCATCTCATTTACATTTCTCTGAAGTACAAGATGTTGAAAGAGGTTAAGGATTCAATAAATGACAGGTCTGAACTTTTAGAGCCCAATCCATTGATATTCCATGATATCAGTAGCAATTCGCTATCTTACAATGCCATTTTGTTCCTGGTTCTCCCATTGATGGAAATTTCAGTACCTGTGTATAGGGTTGAAATAAGGTTATCTGTAACCGCAGAGGGTTCCATCTGCTGTTTCTCAAATGAAAAAAGGAATATATTCTTGGTGATTGTAATTAATTGTAAGGGGCTGGGAGGAACATGGCTCATAAGCGATTTTTGAGCCTAAAACTCTTACATTCCTTTGTGTTAGAGTTTTTCACTGATTGAGGTTCTCAGTTTTGAAACTGAGAGATATGTTATCTGTGATTTGTAAGTCTGCTTCATAATCTTAATTGGCAAAGGTCACTTGATCTATTAAAGTTCAGTATAATTCTTATGTCTCATGAAATATCTCCTCAGATATCACAATTTTTTAATCTGCCCATCAGGCATTGATTATGGTTCTGAGTACTGGCTTCAACAATTCATTGGGTGATTGGGATGATGAAGATTTTTTGAGGGATTTTCATTTAGGCTTTGAATATTATTAGATTGAAACTTGGCGACAATTCCTGATCTGTTTGATATTTTCCAAAAGTCAGACATGTACCTTGATACTCTGTTACTTAGTACTTGCTGTCTGGACTGTTCTAGATTAAAGTCCAATTTCTGTCAGATAATTTATTTGCTAAATTGTGAAAGTGGAATTGCAGAAAACCCATGGAGTCAGTAGGAAAGAATTGGCTGGGTTGGTCAAATTCTATTGAGAATGCAGTAGCATTCCAACATGTATTCCAAATTCATCTATTAATTCATTAGAGCCTAACATGCAACTATTCTGAGACATATATCAACATTGATTATGCGAATTCATAATTTCTCCTGTACATTTTAGCCCTTCCATTCGTACATAACCCCTATACTTTCTTTTCTCAACTTGGCAAAATCAAGCCACTTTTATACTGATCTTTTTTTTTTCTTTTCTCTTAAATTCATAAACATAAAACATATCTATTGTTTATTTCTTAAGTTTAATTTGTAAACCAATGCTATTTAGTAATTACTTTTGTTAGATTCAATCTTCCATATGCCATAGTTATTACCAAATGATCACATAGATCCTAAAGATACTGACATTTATCACTTATTGTAGCACTGATCAATCAAGGCTTTTATTTAACACTTTTTATAGGACACAGAATATACTGATTTGCTGAAAATTGTAAAGAAATTATGCTATTGATTTGTAATGAGTTACTGTTGTATCTTAGCTGGGTGACCATAAACTTTAACTTCAAAGTCTTCTGAAAAATACTTTCCATGCTTAATGCTGTAAATAAATATATTCCCAGCATATAATTGTTAAAATCCAGAAGCAATAAGGTTTATAAACAAAGGGGTAAATGCTATCTCAAGAGAGAGGAAGAAATCCATTTGCCAACATAAATGCATTCAAAGGTCATATCTGGTTCTTAGAATATAATTAAAATGAATGAAAATGAACCTGTCCTAAGAGAGCCAAACCAGAACATCTATTAAGTGCTGCATTAGAACCTTCTTGGGAATATCAGCAATATTTGATGAGACCCATTTCTGCTCATCAAAAAGGCTTAATTTGACTTGATAATTCGATGTTTTTTGTGTGTTAAACCTTGTTTACTATTAATCTCTTTGGTACTTGCTAACTTGCAGCAGAAGGATTACTTAAGACTTTCTAAATAAACAAGGAGAACGAAATATACCCATGGTATATAAATCCCATACTGTAATGCAAAGGACAGACAGATAGAGGAATTCCTAATGGGAAATTTATATTCGGAGAGCTGCACTGACACTGATTTACTTTTAAATTCAAATTGTTACAATTGTATTTGTAATTATGAATTAATGCATTATAGAACCTGAATATGTCAGCCAGCAAGGAAAAAGACTTGGTTATCTACGTCTGTACTTTAAAATCAAATAAGTATGATGTTCACAATTAACATAGACTCATCCATGGAGGAATAGAAGCTAAGAATAGAAGTGTGTATATTAAAGTCAGAAATGCCTCCAGCTTCTTAACTTAATAAGGTAAAAAAAAATCTATCTTCTTATCCACATTTTTTATCATTCAGACATTAAATAAAATTGCCCAACCATTGCAATACTAAAAGTTCAACTAACTTTAACACAATATTTAATACTTTTATAGGCTGCCTATCTCACATACATGACTCTGGGAAGCTAACAATAGAAACAGAATTAAAAATAAAAATAAAAACAATTACAAATAAAAACAACCAAGTAATATGAAAATAACAGCTGAGAACACTCATAAATACTCAAACTAACCATGAAACCATGCTATCAAAACTCCAAGTTTGTGAGCAAAAGCAGATTTTTAATGCCTTGAAAAAAAGACCAGCAAGGTCAGGGCAGGTCTAATTCAGGGAGGGAGGATAAATGATCTTGTCTTTTTTTCTGAATTCCTGAAAAATAGTATTATTTCTTAGAAATGGAGAACTTCTGTCATATGGTATTAGTAAGTGGTATCAACAGAACAGAAGAGAGAAAGAGAAGAACAGGGCTGTCCAAGAGGGGACAATAGGGAAGCACATGATAAAATAGTCATCAAGAACAGAACAGAACAGAACAGAACAACTTTATTGTCATTTTGAAAGTACACTAATTGGCATACATTAAAGTGAAGTGTCTTTGCATACAGCTCTCAAAAGAGTTACTACCTCCAATATACACTACATAAACATGACAAAATAAAGAAATAAAGAAATACATACATACATAATTATGCATATATGACACAGAGAAACAAAAGTCTAGTTTGGATGTATACATGTACATGGTGAGAAAAATGAATTTTGTGAGTTTACTAGATGGATGGCATAGGAAACAAAGCTGTTACAGAATCTGGTTTTGTACTTTTATACATGTATGATGGTGTCAAGTATCATGTGCAAGTATAGACATTTCTTCAATAGGCTTGCTGTGGATACCCCTGGAAATGAAATCCCTTAATTTAGTTATTAATTGCTTAGGCGGCCTTTTCCAATTTCCCTTTTATTCCTTTCTCAACTGTACTAATTCTATAGAAATGATTTAAAATGACAGACTTTTGGTGGGTTGGGCTTTTACTTTTCTGCCATCACAGTAAAACAATGATTCTACAAAGTACTAATATCTTCACTTATAAATCCATTTATGATATTTATTTATTTTTGTTCAGCTCTTTATTCAATAATATATTCTGCACTGTTAGTTATAAGCTTCTTTCCTGTAGAATTGCCTCTTTTATTGCTTCCTTATATAGTCAGAGGAATTTTTTTTAAAAAAATCTACAAATTAAAGACACAATAGACACAAAAGTCTTCATCAGCTGAACATATGTTTCCATATTTGTTTGAAGGATTTATATATAATCCAATCAAACCACTAAGTGTTTAGGCCGAATATATAAAACCTGTTGACCTGAAATTGTTTCTTAGTGACAGTTCCTTACAGCTAATCCATTGTGACTAGTGGTGAAGAATGCTGACAGACGTAATACAGACAATGTACACAACAACAATTTGCTTAATTTGTTTCAGTCAATATTCTGTGTTGGCTTTGTCTTTGCTAATTACTATCTGGTAAAAATACAAACTTTTTTCAGGGTTTTTGCAGCTGTGTTGGTTTTCCTGCTTTTATGAAGCACTAGCTTTTCTCTTCTGTGAGATACTTTTCATTTCTCACTCTGATTAGCCTAAGGCCCTTGTAAACTTTTATTATCCTGAATATATCCAAACAATTTTTCCAGCCACAGGGGAATTTTAAATAATCTTTCTTGATCTGTCTCATAAAACATGGCATGGAAATTGCACACAAAATGGAACATTTGATTCACCCTAATGTTCTCTAAGTAACAATATTTAGAAAACAGTCTGCCATTTTTACTTCAGTAACTGTCCGGTGTGGTACAGCAACCAAACAGGACAGGTACCAACTTCAACAGGTAGTTAAGACTATAGAAAAAACAATTACAACCAGCCTTCCTTCCATTGAGGACCTGTATGCTGCATGGGTCAGAAAGAGGGCTGAGAAAATATCTACAGACCCTTCACATCTTGGACATAAACTGTTTCAACTCCTACCCTCAGGACGCCACTACAGGGCATTGCATGCCAAAACAACTAGACACAAAGTCATTTTTTCCCCCTTGGACTATCAATCTGCTGAAAACCTAATTACCACAGTACTGTTCTGTCCTATGTCTAAGGGTATTTATTCATGTTGTATGGCTGTATTACTATTACCCTTCTCATTTTTTCTACTACCTTCTCCTATTGGTATCATATTATTATATTGCTTTGTTCTTTATATGCACACTGAGAGCTTGTGACTGGAGACAAATTCCTTGTGTGTTCAATCACACTTAGTCAAGTAAGCTATTCTATCCTATCCTATCCTATCCAGATGTGACTATTAATATTCATTCTCACATCTAGTCTACTTCCGTTCTGTATGCATTCACTACCATATCCATGCCAACAAAATTATTTCAAAAATATCCAGAAAGCTCATATTCAACTTCCTCTGATATACAGTAGGCATACATATTTATACTTTCATAAGATACCCCATGAAGTAAGGATCTTTTCCTACAGTGCTTTTTTTTTTTTTTTGCAACTCAGTTCACTGTGTAGATTTCTAATACAATTAATGAACCAAGAACTACTTCAATAAACTCCCACAATAAAATCTGCATTGCAATCTGGAAAGTGAAAATTAAGTCAGGTCATTCAAAACAAGGCGTAAGCATTTCTGATAGTCCTACATTAGGCTCTGTCATACTTCAGGTTTTCCTATCTCAAACAATATTTGTTGGCTCCTACTTGGAAGAAAAAGTTCTATAATATCACATTATTAATAAAACATCAGCGGGAAACATAAAACTGAGCACTGCTACTCTCGCTAGCAAAATTATAGCTATAGCTGTAGTTAGGCCTAAGTTAAGTTTCCTTTGAGTTGGACAAAGGAGCAGACATACCTGACAGTGGATGAAGAGGGCTGACAAAATAGCTGCAATATATTAGTATAATCAAAAACACTGTAAGTAACTTACACCTTCTCAGGGAAGTGCTAGCTTTCACATTATCTCACCAGGAAACACATTGCTAACAAGACAGAATATGTGATGAAGTGTGAAGTGCATAATTTATTTATTTATTTATTGGAAGACAAAGGCATAGCTGGAAGCTACAAATGGAAGGGCTTTTTGTGGACTTTGGTGTATCTGTATTTAATTGTCTAGCTACTCCATTGGTGAACAGCAATCTTTGTATTAAACTAATTAGATGGCAAGTTTCTGCAAAGCATTGGAGCACTATGCATTATTGTAAAAATCTAAGTGAACGATGAAGAAACTAACTTCCCAGAGAAATTACATCTGCCAGTAGCTAAATTTCATATCACATTATGCAGGTTTATATCTTATTACGTTCTCTTGAAATATGTGAAGCTTAAAGTACCTTGCTGCTTTGAAACATAACTCAACAGGTGTGCTCCTTGCTACCATAATAATGAACAGAGTTGTATGAGTAGCTGCACAAAAGAAAAAAGGTTGCTCCAGATGTTAGAATACTACTTAGAGGATTCTTGGTCATTTTCAACTCCGGAAATGTGAAAGTGGCTTCCAAATAATGCTAATAAGAACAGATAACTACACAATGAAAACATATAAAATGGATCACATTTTATCTTTGTTTCACATTCCTCAAGACAACAAATTAGTGCAAATCTACTTTTGAAAGGGAAGGAAGCCAATAATCAGAAATCTGGGGAATGTGCTTTTTATGTATTTTTAATTCACCCCTGGAAGCTTTGCCGCAAATAATAAAATTAAAAGACCACCATACAATGGAATAAAATGAAAGAAAATTCCCAGCACAATGGCATAAATGAAAGAAAATTCAAGCAAACACAAACCCTTTATTATCTTAATCATGACCCAAAGATCAATTCAAACTGCTAGGTCTAACTAAAGTTTCCAATGCTCAGGTATGGAAATGAAACTTATTGGGATCATATGCATGCATATTTGAGGTTCTTATAAATAAGACAGAACTTATATTTGAGGAAACATGCCTAGGAATAGCGATGAGCACAGTAAACAGATGGAGCCATTATTGGCAGGGTAAACACATATTTCTTCTCTTGGAAAAAAAAATGTCCAAAAGTTCTCCTGAACTACAACAGGACAGATGGTATGATTGCCTGTTCAAGCTGGTGAAAGACCTGTTGTCTTATATCAAATACTCAGAACATAATTTCCTTCCCTTCCCTTCCCTTCCCTGGGAGAGAAGTCAATGAATTGCTTGGGGGTTTCCTTCCTTTCTTATTTTATAGGCAAGTGAGTGGAAGGGAACTGTAATAGAGGCTTGGTGACAACTTTCCTTCTTTCTTTCAACTATCTTTGAGTCTGACAATTATAAGTCATTTTCAAGTGAAGGACTACAAAACAGAAATAGTAGTGGAACAATAAGATTTTATGTACTCATAAGACAATAACTCTTAAGGCCAATATAGTTCATCCTTCACTGAAACACAGTCCAAGCACAATTTCAGTTACTTAAAGTCCAAAATAATTTTGTGACCAAAATATTGGAAAGAATACCATCAGATTGATTGACAGTGATCATCAGAAAAGGCTCTGCTATGAATAGCAATAGCATGTCAACTTATATACCGCTTTATAGTGCTTCACAGCCCTCTCTAAGTAGTTTACAGAGTCAGCCTATTGCCCCCAACAAGCTGGGTCCTCATTTTACCAACCTTGGAAGGATGGAAGGTGAGTCAACCTTGAGCCAGTGAGACATGAACTGGCAGCTGGCAGTCAGCAGAAGTAACCTGCAGTATTATATTCTAACCACTGTGCCACCATGACTCATGACTCACGATGAATCCTGTAGGATGGCCACAAAGTGTACTAGATTTGTCTTGTAAAGGTTAGGAACTCCCTATTTAAAGATATCCAAATGGTTTCCATAATATGAACACTGTAGCATGTTATTAAAATTTTTAGACTGAAACACCCCTTCTCCTCTTGATTCTCCTCTGTTATTTTATTTGGCTGTAGGTTGTTTACTTTAATTGGATTTAAATTTTACATGCTGTTTAATTGCTGTTGTATATGCTATTTAATTGCTGTTTTATATACTGTTTAATTGCTGCTTTGTACACTGATAAGGCTTCACTAAGACCAAAAGATGCAATATAAATGTTTTAATAAATAAATGCAGATATTTATCCATCGCAACAAGCTGCATGATTATGTTCCTAAACCCATTAAAACTATGCACCCACTTCCATGATTGGAACTGGGACAGTAGCCGTCTAAAGAAAGTACACATTTATTTTACTAGTAGAATAAGTATTTTCCTATGCACACACAAACTTTCACACACGCACCACCAACATAGCATACAAATGAGTGTTAAGCTAAAATTGCTTGGTTAGGTTTCAAAAATAGAACGAAAATAGTAGGTAAATGAACCTCTTGGTAAGCAATTCTGGGCTTGTATCATATGCTACAATTCTTGAGTGTTGTGATGCTTCAGTTGCAGCTTAATGAACCGATATATATGATGTGGGTTTAGTACAAACTTTTTTTAAAAAAAATGTGGCTTTTTTCAGAGATCAGTGCAAGCATGAAATGTTTTGTATGATTTTCGCTCTGATTTTAAAGCTATATTTAGAAAGAAAAAGCACTGAGATGAGGCCTCATCTGTTGTAAGATAATGATTAGATTTCAATATTGAAACAGATCATAAGTACCAAGGGAATAATTATTTAACTTTCATCTATCCAGAGTACTGTAGCTCTTTAAGATGTAATGCAATCTTACATGATGCCAGTAGTACAGTTCACTGATTATTCCCTTCAAGATTAGAAGAAGATTAAGTAATTATTTGGTACATTTGTAGAAAATTTGTGTTTGCATTTGCAACAGTCACATTAATAATGCTTATTAGATTATATTTAACTACATACTTGCAGGTATTAAAAGAAAAGAGACAGTGGTGAAAGCAGACACAGGAAAATTCTTAATGTACTTAATTCCAAGAAATATAGAAACTTGCAAAATTGTTATTATCTTGTGATTTATGGAATCTGGCAACCTAGTTTAAATTATCTGTGTGATAATAGCAATTCTTAGAGAGCGTCATCAAGTACAACATACCAGTTATTATTTCATCTTCTTTCTACTTTTCAGAATCTAATGCAAATTTTATTTCAGGCCAAGCTAAGTTACACTGGACTTTAATAATAGATTATTCTTTTGAGTCTTTGAAAGCAACCTTTTGGAGCTTTTATGAAGCCTATACATAAACCCTAAAAGCTGGGTTGTTGGTTGTTTTGTTTTGTTTTTCAATAGGTGTTGAGCCACTTTGGAGTACAAAATTAATAGACTGTTCAGCATCCCAGAAATTTGATCCACAATTCCTACTTAATGCTAGCAGCACCAGCTTATATTTACTTTGTTAATATAAAAACAGACAAGTCCTAAAGAAAACCAGGACTTCAAATACAGGTTGTCCTTGACTTATAACCACGATTGAAACCAAATTTTCTGTTGTTAAGTGAGACATTTGTTAAGTGAGTTATGCGCCATTTTACGACCTTTCTTGCCACAATTGTTAAGTGAACCACTGTAGTCGATAAGTTAGAAGCACGGTTGTTAAGACAATCTGGCTATCCCATTGACTTTGCTTATCAGAAGATCACAAAAGGTGATTATATGACCCCGGGACATCCTAAACCCTGGTTTGGTTCTGCAACCCAACAGGACAGACACAGACTTCAGAGGATAATTAGGACTGCAGAAAAAACAATTACTACCAACCTACCTTCAATTGAGGACCTGTCAAAAAGAGAGCTGTGAAAATATTTACAGACCCCTCACATCCTGGACATAAACTGTTTCAACTCCTACCCTCAAAATGATGCTATAGAGCACTGCACACTAGAACAACTAGACACAGTTTTTCCCTGAACGCCATCACCCTGCTAAACAAATAATTCCCTCAACACTGTCCAACTATTTACAAATAGTTGCACGACTATTACTATTAATCTTCTCATCACTCCTTATCACCCATCCCCTCCCATTTGTGACTGTATGACCGTAACTTTGTCGCTTATATCCTTATGATTTATATGGACTATTTCCTAGTATGATTTGATTGCTTATTGTACCCTGTGACTATCATTAAGTGTTGTACCTTCTGATTCTTGACTATTGATGAATGTATCTTTTCTTTTATGTACACTGAGAGCATTTGCACCAAGACAAATTCCTTGTGTGTCTAATCATATTTGGCCAATAAAGAATACTATTCTATAAAGAATTCTATTCTAACCCTAACCATCATAAATATGAATTTTGTTCATATGACCATGAAGATGCTGGAAAGGTTATAAGTGTGAAAAAATAGTCATAAATCAGTGCCATTGTAACTTTGAATGGCTGCCAAACAAACTGTTGTAAGTCGAAGATTATTCGATTTACAACATTGGAATATACTAGCCAATGATGTCTTGCCCTAGATATATTCTGGACCTAAAATCAAGCAAGCAGAGAAAAACAAAGGTTTTCCCTTCATTTGAAGGAGACAACTTTGTTCAGATGAGTGTTTCGGCTAAACCTGGCTCAGATTCAAAAATAAAGGACAATCAAACTAAGTTTCTGAGTACCTTAAAAACACTTTTCCATGATATACATTTTTTGAAATGAATGAATTTATGCAGATAATATAGTGGATAGTTTGAAGAAGAAATATGAGGATGCAATGCAAAATTTGATATATACTCCTAAAAGTGCCCTGAAGTAATTTATGTGATTCCTAAATTGTGCGCCTGAAACATAAAGCTCAGACCAGACAACATGTGTTAATTAATGATATTTTGTTGTAATCTGAGATTGTACTTGGCTGTTTTTACAGTCTGCTCTTGGACTGCAATAAAATGACCATTTACTTGATACTTTATTGCAATATTTCTCAATCTCCACAACTTTAAGATGTGCGAACTTCAACTCCCAGAATTCACCAGCTATCTTTTCTTAAAGTTGCGGAGGTTGAGAAATACTACTCTAGATTAAAATGGCAGAAGTAAAATAAAACTCTGTAAGAGAGTCAAATAAAACAAGAATTACTTGAAAATCCTGATAAACAGCTTGCAACACGTATAGCATATTTCTTAAAAGTCAAAGATGAAAAATAGCATTTTAAGCAAATTCAGAACCTGGATTTGCTTCACTTAACAACTGTGACAAAAACATTCATGACACTGGATACAAATCACTTAAAAACTGCCTGGGTTTAGCAATGGAAATGTTGGGCTTGATTGTGGTCAAGGACTACCTGTGTATCTATTGTATGATTGTACTCTCAGCCACATGTCCCCTTTCATCTTTTACTTTACTATCAAATGATTGGCCTTCCGCAGTAAAGAGCTGACTTTCTCAGAACCTAATGACATACTTTTAAGATGTATTGCCTTTCAGTTTTCTTTTCATTATAGATACTGTGTTTTTAGCTCTTCTGGAGTGTACATAAATTTGCACAAGCAGCTACCAAGAGTTCAGAGAGACAACCTGCCTCCAGCGCATGAAATGAATACAATAGCAAGAGCTCTTCGTTTCACTTTGCTTCTAGTCTATTTCCATGAATTCATCTGAACTGTTCATGAGCCAGAATCACGGGACTCACATCCTGTTCCTGCTTTCAGGCTGGGGAAGACTTAAACTGAGATTTTACCATTTCTAGGACTAGGACAGGCAAATGTGTATTTGCGCTGTCAGCCTTCCTCTAGCTAGCTCGGATAACAAAAGCAAAATGACATTGTTGGTAACCTATTTCTGAATTTAGGAACCAACATTGCTATTGCAAACCAAACTTCTTAATTGCAGATGGCAGTGGGGTTGGGAATGCATAAATACATTTAAAAATGCAACTCAAACCTCTCTGCAGCAGAGCACACTAAAACCCTGACCTTTGAGCAGTTTTAAAGGTCCTTCTTGAAACTCTTAGCTGAAATAACAAGCATTTTTCAAATAATGTTATCTATTTATTTTTTTTTGAAAGATGATCACATTCAGGCTGCCGATGGTATCAACTGGATTTCTCCAGTTGCTTGCCTGTAAGAAACGTAGGTATGTTGGGAACACCTGGAGATTTTAAAAAATTGTTTTCCTACCTTGCTCATCTCTTTCTTTTTTATTTTCCGTCATTCAAAGCATCTGTGGGATATGGAAGAGAGAGCGAAGCACACCCAGAGAGGTTGTGATCAATAAACTCTCAGGATAAAATGGACTGCAGCATTTTTGTCTAGAGGTAACACAGATGTGTTGATTTGGTAATTGGACACCTGCCTTCAAGAAAATTTGTTTCTCCTTGGCTTGCATGTTGCCTTAAAAGTGCCTAAAATCAGGGGTGGGACTCTACAGGTTCGCACCTATTCGCTAGAACCGGTTGTTAACATTCCAAGCAGTTTGGAGAACCGGTTGTCAGAAGAAATTACTGGCCTAATCCTGTAAAGAAGGCAGGAAGGAAACATTCTGGTCTTGCTTACAGAAACTGCCTCTCCATTAACCCTTATTAGATTCTTGGCAGGACTAGACTTCCTGTCTCAGGAACGTCTCTGGAGTTTTTTTTTCCCTCCTTTGCTGGTACCTTCCTTGTGTGGAGTGACCTTTCAAAGTTACAATGGCACTGAAAAAAGTGACTTATGACCATTTTTCACACTTACAATTGTTGCAGCATCCCCACAGTCATGAGAGGCCAGGCGAGGAGATGCATGCCTCAATGTGAGTGATATTGAGTTGGCCATACCCAGCCAATAACATGACCACCAAGCCATATCTACCCAGTCACATGACCACCAAGACATGCCCACCACCTAAGCCATGCCCACAGAACCGGTTGTTAAAAAATTTGAATCCCACCCTTGCCTAAAATGTATGTATGGCCTTTGGTATGGTGACTTGATATGGTGACAATTTCTAATACATGGGTGTTATGTCCCACCTTCAAAAATAAACAGATAAGGCTGAAAGCAGCAGTCCTCGCAAATAAAAGCAGCAACCAGAAATCTTTACTGATTACAGCTGTGGTTAGCCTTCACAAAATAATCCAAAATAATAGTTCCAATAAATCCAAATCCCAACAAGATATTTCAGATTTAAATCCTCCAAACCAAAGTCTTCAGTTCTCCTTGCAAACAATTTGTTCCCGACAGCGTGCAGAGTCATCCCTCTTCCTTTTATAGAGCAGCAACTAATTAGTCTAATTACTGATCTGCCCTCCTCCTGTGCTCCCGTTGGTTTCTTCTTGTAAGGAGACGCCTGCTTCTGACATCCACCCAGCGATTATCTAAATT
>NW_020769356.1:2714091-2773283 GCF_900518735.1 Pseudonaja textilis
ATAGAATAGAATAGAATAGAATAGAATAGAATAGAATAGAATAGAATTCCTTATTGGCCAAGTGTGATTGGACACACAAGGAATTTGTCTTGGTGAATATGTTCTCAGAGTACATAAAAGAAAAGATAAAGAATAAAGAAAAGAAAAGGGGATGGGTGATAAGGAGTGATGAGAAGATTAATAGTAATAGTAGTGCAGACTTTGTAAATAGTTGAACAGTGTTGAGGGAAATATTTGTTTAGCAGAGTGATGGCATTCGGGGGAAAAACTGTCCTTGTGTCTAATTGTTCTGGTGTGCAGTGTTCTATAGCATCATTTTGAGGGTAGGAGTTGATACAGTTTATATCCAGATGTGAGGGGTCTAAATATTTTCACAGCCCTCTTTTTGACTAATGCAGTATACTGGTCCTCGATGGAAAGGACGTTAGTAGCAATTGTTTTTTCTGCAGTCCTAATTACTCTTTGAAGTCTGTGTCTGTCTTGTTGGATTAAATAGACTACTCCATAATAGTATAGGAAAAGAAGAACTTCTATAATATTATTTAGCAAAGCATCTAAAATTAAGTCTCTGAACCACTAAATCCCGGTTCTTATCAATTCCCCTTTTTCAAACTAAAGTTCCTTCTAAACTGTGAACTGACAGAGAGGACTGAAATCACATAATTGTGCTTGGTGTGATATCCACCGAGATTCATAAAATACCTTTTTGATGTCAGTAGAAATTGCTGACTCTACTACATCAGCTTAAAAGTACAGCAAGCACCACTGCCTGTCCACTGGTTGTGATCATTTATTTATTTATTTGATTTGATTTGATTTGTCAATTGTTTACAAGATAATAAGTATAAGTGTATACATAGTTATGAATACATGAAATGGGTACATATAAGAAAAATAAAAGAAAAATAAAAGAAACAATAGGACAGGGATGGTAGGCACATTGATGCGCTTATGCACGCCCCCTAGAGACCTCTTAGGAAAGGGGTGAGGTCAATAGTAGACAGTCTAAGGTTAAAGTTTTTGGGGTTTGGGGAAGAAACTACAGAGTCAGGTAGAGTATTCCAGACATCGATCACTCTGTTGCTGAAGTCGTATTTCCTGCAATCAAGCTTGGTGCGGTTAACCTTGAGTTTGTATCTGTTGTGTGCTCTTGTGTTGTTATGGTTGAAGCTGAAGTATTCATTGACAGGTAGGACATTGCAATGTATGATTTTATATACCATGCTTAAATCAGACCGAAGACAGCGTAATAAAAGGTTTTCTAGTTCTAGAATTTCAAGTCTGGTGGCATAAGGTATTCTACAATGAGTAGAGGAGTGGAGAACTCTTCTTGTGAAATATTTCTGGACTTTCTCAATTGTGCTAATATCAGATACGTAATGTGGGTTCCAGACTGATGAGCTGTATTCAAGTATTGGTCTAGCAAATGTTTTGTATGCTCTAGTTAGTAGTGTGATATTACCAGAGAAAAAGCTACGTAGGATTAGGTTAACAACTCTTAATGCCTTTTTGACTATGTAGTTGCAGTGGGCTCTAGCACTTAGATCATTAGAAGTGAGTATTCCAAGGTCCTTGACAGAGCTTGGATCATCAACAAGATCTTGACTACTCAGCTTGTATTTTATTTTCTGATTTTTTTTGCCAATATGTAAGACAGAGCATTTATTTGTTGAGATTTGAAGTTGCCATTTGTTTGACCATTCTGATACATAGTTGAGGTCTTTTTGAAGGGTAGCAGTATTGTCTGTGGTATTGAACAGCTTTACATCATCAGCGAAAAGAACGCAGTTGCTCTTAATATGATCACAAAGGTCATTTATGTAGAGTATGAAGAGAGTTGGTCCTAGAACACTGCCTTGGGGGACACCACTATTGACAGGTACAGAATTTGATAGGACGCTCCCAATTTTGACCATTTGTTGTCTGTTTGACAGGAATGCTTCTATCCAGTTATGCAGTTGTCCAGAGATACCATAGGATTTTATTTTTAGTAGTAGTTTGTCATGTACCACTGAATCAAAGGCTTTACAGAAGTCTATGTAGATTGCATCTATTGTTTTGCCCTGATCAAGTTGTGTAGTCCATATGTTTTTGCAGTGTAAGAGTTGCAGATTACAGGATAGTTTTTTTCTGAAACCAAATTGTTTATTGGAGAGTAGGTTGTTTGTCTCTAAGTGGAGGATGATGGATTGGTTAATAATTGATTCCATGACTTTACAGGTGACGCAGCATAAGGAGATTGGTCTGTAATTTTCAACTAGGCTGGGGTCTCCCTTTTTGAAGATGGGGATGACCGTGGCTTGTGACCATAGGTTAGGCAAGGAACTGGTCCTGAAAGATTTTTCAAAGATTATGCTTAGAGGTTTGGCTATGGCGGTGGGTAGCTTTTTTAAGAAGTAGGCACATATTCCATCCGGTCCAATAGATAGGGATGGTTTTAGATTGCATAGTGCTTTTTCAACATTGTCTTCTGTAAAATTGATATGTATTAGATCATTGTAGTTATCTGTGGTTCGGCTAGGAAATACTGGGCATGATCCATTGCTGTTTACAAATACTGAGCCAAAAAATGTGTTAAAGATGTTGGCTTTAATGGTGTCATCGTTGCAGTCTTTACCATTAGGTCCTATCAGGGGTGGGATGGACCTTGAATCTTTTAGTTTGTTGTTTACAAAATTGTAAAAAGCACTGGTGGAATTGGTGCTTAGAAGGTTTTCCTCTTGTTTAATGTGATAATTGGTGCATTCAGTCTTTATCTGGTGGCATAAATTTTTGTATCGGCTTTTGAAATTGGCAACGTGACCAGATTTGTTTTTCCGCCAGAGTGATCTCTTTTTGGATTGAAGTTTCCTTATTGTTATGGGCAATCTGTTTTTTTGTTTTGTTTTGGGAGTTGTTGTTGGTACATATAGTTTGATGACTCTTTTGACTTCAAGTAAAAATATGTTGTAATGGTCTTCAACAGTATTGCATCCAGTAAATAGAGATTGCCAATCAAGGGATGAGAGGTCGTTGTCTATAAGATCATAATTGCCTTTTTTGAAGTTATAATTGGGGATTACGTCGTTGTGGTGGTTTTTGTGTGGACGTATGTTGAGACAAAAGTCAATCATATTGTGGTCACTGCTGGAAAAGGGTTCTTTAGTTTGTATTCCGTAAATTAAATTCAAACTATTGCAGAAGATGAGATTGAGGCAGTTGTTTAGTCTAGTGTTGTTGGTTACTAGTTGTTCCAGTCCCAGATTTGTAACAGCATTGTAGAAGGTTGCGTGTATGGTTTCAGTTGTACATTCATTTAGGGTCCAGTCAATATGAGGCAGATTGAAATCTCCAAGAAAGATAAAAGGGTATGGGCAGGATGCTGCCCATGTTAGTAGTGTATTTAGCTTGTTTACATGTTCGATGTCATAATCAGGTGCTCTGTAACATAGTAAGAATCGAATTGTGATATTTAAGGATAGTTCACAAATAATGGTCTCAGGAAGAGCAAGCTCCTGGGTAACTTGGATGTTTTTTAGAGGTAAGGACTTTTTATAGAAGATAGCAACACCACCTCCTCTATGAATTTCACGATCTGATCGGTAAACATGATAGTCTCTTACTGTGGTAATGGAGTCAGGGAGAGATGCGTTGAGCCATGTTTCACAGACAAATATAATGTCGAATTTAGCCATATTTAGTAGGAGGAAAAATTCAGGTATTTTATTTACAAGGCTTCTTGCATTGAGTAGCTTGCATTTAAGGCCAGCAGTAGTTGGAATTGAGGTAGTTAGGGTTGTGCGTGCCTAGTCTTGGGTGATGGTGGATTGGTTGAGGTAGGGTTGTGGTTGAAGGTTAAAGCTGAGTTGCGGGATGTGTGACTTACTTTTGATACAGTCAGCATGGTAGTCAATGTACAGGTCCTTCTCTCCATTTTCTAGACGTTTTTTGAGTTCAGTGCGGAGTACACGGGAGGGGGCACGTTGCTGTATGGTTAGGTCAGGGAGACAACGGAGGTTCTTATGGTTGGTGTTGGTTTTGGTGAGTGAATTTATAGTGTAAATGAATTTGCGTTTGCTTGATTCATTTTTGCAAATGACCCTGCAGAAGCGTGGGGTCACAGAGCCGTCTCTGTTTTTGAGCTCTCGGCCAATGCGGGAAATGTCAAGTATTTCATCAGGGGAGATGGTTGATGCTTGATAATCACTGATGATGTTTCGGACAGTTGTGATGTCATCATTATCATTGATGCCTTCTAGACCAAATAAGATGGCGTTTGGACGTTTCCGTTCACGCTCAACAGCTTCTCTGATGAGGATTGGGATATCAATATTTGTCTGGGTTCTTTGGATTGGGTTGTGGTTGTTGGGTAGAGATGTGGTTTGTAGCTATTGGATGTTCAGGTTTTTGCGTTGTGTCTTTTTTTTCGAGGTTGGATAATCTTTCTTTTAAGGCGTCCAAGGATGCTACTATGATGTCAAGGGATGTTAATCGTGTTTCAATGGTATCAACTCTTTCCAACAGATCCAGTTTGGATCTGTATGATTTGCAGAGATATGGAAACTCATTGCATGATTCTAAGTATTGAATCATTTGCTTGGGTAATCCCAAGCAGTCATGATGAGCGTATTTGTTACACAGAGAACATTTGATGGAGTTTTCATCATATCTCCTTTTGTTAGTCCTACTAACAAAATTATGCTTTGTGGGATGCATCTGTATTGGGATAGATTTGTGCTCTTGTTTTTTTTTTTTTTTTCAAGAAACTGAAAATTGACATTTGAAAGGAAAAATCCAAAAACTTAAAGACCAGAGATCATAACCAGTACAGTAAAGGAAACACAAATGTAGCAAAACTCATTCAAGATTAATTAGTTATCTTCTAAATTCAAGCTTATACTCTTTCCATATTAGTATTCATATTATTATTACATCTGCGCATTTATTTTATTTCTTTCCTCCTCAATGAATTTTTCTTCATTTCATTTCTCTAGATTTCCTCATTTTCCTTGGTACCTTTGTTGTTCCAGAGACTTTTTGACTTCTCTTAATCAATTAATCAATCATTTTGACACCAGTTATAACATCTTTTGTATAATTCTCTTATTACCAATGTTAACTTTAACAGTTTCCTGCCAATCAGTTTTCTAGTTAAATCCTTTTGTTTCTGGAGTCACCTTCTGCTCATCCATTCATTTTAATTTGGAAAGATGTTTTGTATTTTTCCTTTAAAATATGGAAATGCGGGGGGAGAAGCTGAAATTCTTTATAAATTGTAGTCCTTGTCTTGGACAATCAATCAATCATTACAATTAATCAATCAATGCAGTTAATCAATGCTTTGCCGAATTGGGAATTACCAGGTGATGAATTTGATGTGGATAAAGGAATGGATAACATTAAGGAACAGTAGATTATTTACCTTAGAAGGACATGACCTGCTGTTGGGATGGCATGCTTTCCTCTGGTATAAGGGAACTAAAACGCAGGGGTATTTTAGAAGACATTGCATTCGAGAGACATTGTTTTTAAACTGGAAGAAGATAAAAAAGCAATATTATTTAAAAATTCCATTATGGATATCTACTATCGAAGCTTTTTCTTATCCAATAACATATAAAAAGGAACAAACAGTTAGATATGGTGAGATATTGAATAAAAAGGGTGAACTTAAACCTATGCAAGCATTGGAAGAACAAGGTATAAAGATGAATTGGTTTTGGATGACTTCCGGTTTGCAGGGCTTTGGCGGCAGCAGGAATCTGCGATCATGCGTGGTTTCTGCTTGCACTCGCTGCTGGAGTGCCCCAAGCCACCTGGCTTTGGGGCTAAGTCACCCCGTATAGGTGACTGAAGATAGGGGAGACCTGGAAGGGCTTGAGGGGAGCCACACCTCCCCTCCTCAGCTGGCTTAACTCCCTTTTCCAAAGGTGGTAGAGCAGCGGTCAGAAATTGTCACCACAAAGAAGCACTCATCCGGAAAAGAATGTGCAGGAGGAAGCTAAGAAGTTGGTTGACCAGGATAAGAAGCAACATTCAAGATATCCTGGAATTTAAATTTAAAAAAGGATACATCACTCCCAAAGAAGATCCAGAAGCAGCGAATGAAAGTGAAAAAGGAAAGTTTGTTTTTTCTCACTCTCCTTCCTTACGGTGACAGCAGATGAATGAGAAATTGGAAAAACCTGCTTTGGCATCAGCAGGTAATTAAACTGGAAAATTAAAGCCAAGGGGACAATAAAGATTTCTGATCACTGAAAAAACATTTTTTCACTGTAAGTGGGAAGGAAGAGGAAAAGAATAAGAGTAAGATTTGGCTGGAGGAGACTGCTTGGAATTTAAAAGAATCTAAAGTTAAATTGTAACAAGACTTCTAAGAGATACATTTTAATTGGAACTTTGTAACTGAATTGTAGCCCCAGGAAGAGAATGTGAAAAAAGAAGAAAGTGTTAAATGAAGCAGCTTGTGTGTATTTGGACTGCTTGGTGACTCTGGGACTTTTGGAAATTATATTTCAATTATTAAAAACACTTGAGTGGTTGTTTAAAATTTTTTTACAATTGCATCACTTGTGGATGAACTGAAAATGGAATTTAAAAAATATAAAGAAGAGGAACAAGAAGAGAAGGGCTCTTTTGGCTCTGTTTTTCATTTTTTAGAAATGGCAATTTCTACCTATGAGAAACTACAAGAACAAGAAGATTGGGACAAAGAAGAAGCCATCTTTAATGAACAAGTAACTTTATCTGGGGAAGAAAGGGGAAAGGGGGAAAGAGAATGGAGAATTTAAGACCTAAAAAAACAACCAAAAAAGGGGGAAAATAAGGTGAAAAGTGGATATAATGTCAGAAAGCAACAGAAAAGAGGAATACAGAGGAGGGAAATGGAGATGGAGAGACAAGGGGGTAAAAAGGGCAGAGTGAAGAAGCAAGGGAGGAAGGAAAGGAAGAGAAACTACAAAGGTTTTAAACAAGATGTAAAGAAACAGGATTTATTTAGAGATAATGGGTAAAATATAACTGAAAAAGAGATTCTGCAAAGGTACATAAGACTGTATAGAAATATTTGTATTAGAAATAATGCTAGAAAATTGGAATGACATATGATTATAAAATGGGATAAAATATTCAATGTAATTCAGTGAAACTTTTTTTTCTTGAACAAAATAAATGAAATGAAATATGAGAGAATTGAATTAAGAAGGAAAGGGAACATTTTAATTACATAATGTTTTAAAATATAAGTGAAATGGGGAGGAAGTAACTACGCAAAATTTATAACTGTTCCCATAGAAGCATGATACCTACTTGAAAAGGAATTTGTAAAATGTTTAAGATTTAAATGAATATTAATTTTAATGATAGAGTTCAATTGGTATGGATTGTTGTTTTAATTATATTATATATTTATAATTTTTCTTTTCTTAAAATAGCTTTAGAATGTACTAAGCAGAATCTGAATGAAAGTTATGTATTATATTAAGTGTTAAATTTAGGGGAAAGATATAAAGGCGTCGTACTCCAATCAGTGACAACAGGAGAAATTTTGTGTTAATGAGAAAAGATAATAGACAGCTGAAACAGGACAGGCAAAGGATATAAGTATAATGATTTAAATTAAGATGAAATAAATAAAATAGAATTAAGAGAGTGAAAAGAGGGGAGAAGCTATATAAAAAATGTAGAATGGTAATAAGATATGGAATGGTATATAAAAGTGAGTATGAATTTGAATTTATGTCTGTATGAAGAGATGTAACCCAGGATCAAGGTGCTTTCAAAAAAGATGTTTTATGTTTTTCATGTTTTGTGTTTTGTTTGTATATGTTTGTTTTTTAAAAAATTAATAAAATTTTTGGGAAAAAAAAGATGAATTGTTTTTCATATGTACAAATACAATTTAGATTCAATAAAGATCTTAAAACAGAAGGTTTCTATGATAAGTTGACTGATTTTGATAAAATCTTGATAGGTACTGATGAAATATAATTAAAAAACTTTATGGACATTTACTAGAATATGGCAAAAACTGTAGTCTCAAAACTATAAAATGACAATGATAACTGCTAATAAAGAAAATTTGTATAAGATGTTTTACAGGTGGCATCTACCCCTGACGAGAATTGTGAGAATGTTTAAGAACAAATCAGATAAATGTTGGAAATGTCATCAGATACCTGGTTCATATTACCATATGTGGTGGACGTGTTTGGATGCAAAAAGATATTGGACTAAAATCCACACATGGGTGGAAAAACAACACATAGGCTTTAAACCAGAGATTGGGAATTATACCAGAAATATACAATAAAGAATTGAAATATTTGATTGTAAATGTTTTAACAGCAGCTAGAATTTTATTTGCTAAGAATTGGAAAAATAAAAAATACCTATGCAGGAGGAAGTTATTAAGAAAATTATGGACTGTGCTGAAATGAGTAAATTGACATTTGAAATTAGAGAACAAGAAGATAAACAATTTTATATGATATGGGACTTATTTTATCAATGGTTAGATAAAAAGGCATGGCAATGAAATAGACTAGGAAGTTTCATAATAGAAGATTAATAGATTGATATAGAATATAATACAAAATATATAACCATTGGATGAATGTATAATATAAATTTATAATAAAATCTAGAATCTCATATAAAATGATGGAATAATAGTTTAGTCAAATGAATGATTAATAACTGATAAATATATAAGCATATGTTAGATTGACAATCTGAGAACCTATACAACTTGTGAGTAAGGACTACGAAAGGATAGCACAAAAGATTTGTAACCAACTGGCACACTGTATGTATATAACTGGAAGATGGTTTTTTGTTTTTATGTTTTTGTCTGTATATGTTTGTCTTAAAAAATAAAAATAATAATAAAAAAATGCAGTTAATCAATACAATCAGAGGAGGTGTATTGTTTTGCTGTTCCTGTGTTTGCTTTAGCTATTCTGTGTACTCAAGAATATGCTTTGGGTAATATAGGTATGGGTATATAAGGTTACATGTTATGTATATCAATATACATATAAATGCACACGCAGCTTCCTACATGATTGTAGTTACATACAACAAAAGCTGGTCTTTTAGTGCACCAGAGATTCATCTCCAACCTATATTTACATTTTCTCCTTGATGCTTGTGACTGAAATATGTTTAAACCTAAGGCTTTTATTTTCTCATTGCTTTAATTTGCCCAATACTATATGCAACATTGATTGATAGGGATTGTAACTTTGTTATTGCCATATCCGCTATAACTGTAAAAAGGTTGGACTCACTGGAGTAATTGGGTGTTTAGTATTTAGGTAGTTATACTTATGGTTAACCATTTATTACATTCAAATTTAATTGCTCATTTACATTGCACAAAATACCTGCTTTGTTCCAGAGAGAAATGCATTGTATTAAAAGTTGCTGCTGGCTTGTTTATATTCTTCTGACTTTCCTCAGACTGCTTGTAAGGTAAAGATTCTTGGATATTCTACCTCTGGAAGTTACTTAAACCATGACTTAGAGAATGGAAAGTATCAAGATGGTAATGGAAGAATGCTTAACAACAGAGATTGATCTTTGCTTTAGTTTAAACTACAGTATGTTTTAAAGCTCAAGATATTCTGCCAGTCATGATGATTGAAAGATTGCCCCAAAACAGTGTAATTTAAAGTGAGATCTGATGCATCCTGTGGTTTCCCAAGACCCTGTGAATCCTGAGACCATTTTGGAGTGTCTTCATGGTTGCCACAGCAAGGCTGGATGGAGCTGTGGGAATTGGAAAGGGGAATAGAGATAGCTGGAGACTTGTAGTCCCCCCAAAATTCTTCCTCCTGGGAACCAAGGATGTTCTCACCAGGTGCTGGAGAGTCATGAATTAAAGCCAGCTAGAGTCCTGGTTGAGCCATGCAATAGACTTGTCAATTGGCAGGGGGAAAGAACTTTGATTTCTAATTTGGATGAGGGAAAACTCAGGTCCTCAGAATTGGTTTTTCACCAGATGTGTCAATAAGATATGCTTAATAAATTTGGACTTTGAGGAAGGCCTTGGCCTTGGAGTTTTGATTGCATTGGGTCTGTTACTTGGAATCCTAACAGACCCTTTCAGAGGTCCACAGGATCAAAATTATTTGCCATCCAATGTTGAAAAAAATAATACAATTCTATCCAAACAATTGTGAGAAAGGATTGTGGCAGGATATGTATCAACTTTATTTTTTATTATCACCAATCTCCAATATAACTCATAGAAACAAAAGTGGTTTGGGGGTTGTCAGGACCCCATGTAGGTTTATTTTTCCTGAGAGAACAAGGATTTAAGAAACCCTGCCCTGAAAGAACCAGTCATAAATGTGGTGGACTCTTGTTCAGAGTCACAGGAGGGAGGGGGCCTTTCCCAAAGAACTCAGAGGCAAACAAGTCTGGAATCTTTGGTACACAGAAAGAGACACAGAAGTGACCTACCATAACCTTTTACAGCAGGGGTCTCCAACCTTGACAACTTTAAGACTTGTAGACTTCAACTCCCAGAATTCTGCTGGCTTGAGAATTCTGGGAGCTGAAGTCAGGTCTTAAAAGTTGCCACAGTTAAAGAGCTTTGTTTTACAGGGTATAATTAATCATTATGCAGATTGTGTTTTAGCCTGGCAAAATTCCTGTCTATAGGTGAGCAACCATAAAGAAACTACATGAGTAAATCGTATTCTTCTTGATTCCTTGGGCCTGACTCAAGTCCTAAAAATGTGAAAGAACCCCATCTGAAGGGCCAAAGATCTATCTAGTAAAAAAAAGACTTTCAACTTCTACCTTCAAAACAATGCTATAGGGCATTGCACACCAGAACAACTAGATACAAGAACAGTTTTTTTCCCAATGCCATCACTCTGCTAAACAACTAATTCCCACAACACTGTCAAACTATTTAGTAAGACTATGTTAATATTCTTCTTCTCAACTTTCCTATTACATATCTCCTTTTCTACTTATGACCATAACTTTGTTGCTTGTATCTTTACAATTTATATTGTTTTATTTAGTTTCCTAGTATGATTTACGTTGATTGCTTATTTAGTATCCTATGACTATCGCTAAGTGTTGTATCTTATGATTTATGATGAATGTATTTTTATGATAATTATGATCATTTATAGCTTTTATATACACTGAGAGCTTATGCATTGAAGACAAATTCCTTGTGTGTCCAATCACACTTGGCCAAGACAGAATTCTGTTCTAGAGTCAAAAGTTGACTTTTTTTTTTTGAAGCAACAGAAACTTTGAGACATAAAAAGCTCAGGTTTATTAGAAGCAAGTGCTTGACCTGCTGAACTATTAAGCTAAAGCCAAGTAAACAATGGCCTACTATGTAAAACTTAAGAGGTGCCGATATCATCCAAATCATTCTAAAAATGCAATCTTTGCATTGGCAGGAGGTGGCACTATTATTGTGACCTAAGGGCCTCCATATATCTTTGAGCCAGTACTAGACAGAAGGACTTGTAATCTTCTATAGTTTCCTAATATATGTCTGCTTTCTCACTGGAGTTAAGGGTTTGGATTTTTTTTTCTCACTCTCTAGTCTGCATCTAACCCAACTTCTTTAATCTTCTAGTTAAGGCTGCAAGATACTGAATGAAAATTGGAGTTGCTATTCAACTGTTGCATTTACAACTTAGGTAAAGGCCACAATTAATATTTTGGGGGAAACCAGAAACAAGGACCATCATGCACATCCGCTAGTTTGTGAAAAGAGTTGTGGATTCTTGTTTTTAATTTGTATACTCATTGTAATATTATATTATGATGTTCATATGTTTCCTATCTCATGTTAGCAGGAAACAATATTGTTACATTTCAGCAATTCATATCTCCTAGGCTACATAATGGGAATTTATTGCTCTAGGACCAAGACTCTTCATATCTGCAGTTAATCAAACCTGGGTTTATGTTATTGCTAGTGTACTTTGTTGAACACCTAAACTATCTTGAAAATAAACAGTACTGCACAGATTTCCGGCTTTTTATTTTGTTGAAATTACAGCATGTTGGCAATAAGTATTAAATTTTTGCATCTATACAAACCATTTTCAATGGGTATTGGATATAAAGTGGATAGATGAGGACACAAACTAATTTTATTAGGACATATCAGTAAGAATACCAAGAATCATATCATATAAAAATAATACTGACACCTGAAAAAACTAAAAGGCATTATTTCAAAGAGTTGAGTTTGATTTAGTTTTATTTTTAGAATGTCAGTATTTTTCCATATAGTTTATATCTGTACCCAAACATTATTTCACACACATTTCTTATTCAATTTGTCCAATAAATCAACTGAACTAGATGCCGTGCCTAACCTATTTAACCAGGAAATGTAACTTGTCCCTTTGTAATGTGATTTTTATATCACACTTAGAAACAGCACAGCAGGCAAGTGCTTGACCTGCTGAACTATTATTACTCATAAATGACATTCTGCAAAACTCTTTTAGAATCAAAGAGGAATGATAAAACTATTGCAGCAAATGTGGATGCTGTTACCTCTTTCCTAAATAGACCATGGCTTTTTCAAAATATGTGGATCAATGTTGGCTTCAAGGATAGTAGATTGAAGGGTTACTAAAGTATAGGAATCTAAGAGAGGAAAAGTCATATCTGAGTACATTGGTAAAGGGGCGGGATTCAACTGGTGTTACTACTGGTTTGGTGACTACGTTTTGCTACGTGCGCATTTAAAACAAACTTTAGCTGTGCCACCCGGACAGCTAAAAAGTGCTGCGCGCAGGTGCACAGAGTTTGAAAAGCTTCTTTTTTCCTGCTTCTTCAACCTCAGCTGTGCCGTGCAAAGCAGCTGAGGTTGAAAAAGCAGGAAATAAAAGACAGGTAAGAGCCCGGGTCGGTGGGTGGGCGAAACAGCAGCAAACACAGAACCAGTTCAGTGTCTGCTGCTCTTCAGAGCTACCGATTCTTTAGAACTGGGCAGAACTGGTAGCATCCCACTCCTGCATTGGTCTTCAACCAAACAAGACACAGGACAGATGAATAAGTTGACTAGTAAGCAGAGAAGATTGCAATTTTTTTAAAAAAACTTTAATCTGTACCATGGAATTACATTTCTGAAGTGATTGAAGATTTCTATGGCAAGAAGAATTCCTATTGGTCTCTATATCATTTGGCATGTGATAAACAGGGAGAACATGGAATAACTAAGGGAAAAATCTGTTCTGACCTAGGCTGAACAGAATCACGAAACAGACTCCTTGTCGCCCCCAAAAGACCTTTTTTATTCAGTTAATGTGAATTCCTGACATTCACACCTAGAAAAGTTCCAACAAATAGCCTTCCAAGATTTAATTGCACAAACAGACCTTATCAGTCTTTGGATAGTTGCCAGGCTGAGAGCTTCCAGTCACAATGCTGTAAAAGGAAATACTTGGCATGGAGTCTCTGTGAGGCACGAACTCAGATAAGCAAATCTTCACAATAGTAAGCAAACTAATTGTCTCCTGCAAACACCCCTCCCCCTTTGCTCCTATTCTTTCATTATGGGAGGGTCCATTTGTGCCTTTTCTTCCATGTCGACCCCTGTTCCTTAGTTGTTCCCTTCTCCTGACAGCTCTGCACATGCACGCATCTGGAACAGGCCTCAGCTGTTCTTCTTCCCCACTTATCTCCGACTCCAAAAGCAGCTGATAAATGTCAGATGGCCATGGTCCCCTCTCTGCCTCCAATGCAGAGCACCCATCAGAGCCTTCCCCAGACTGGCCAACCTCCTCCACTGGCAGCTGGTGAGCCACAACAAATCCTTCCTCCTGCTCTCATTTCCATGTTAGAGAAGATATATGGCAAAGTTCCCCAATATATCCGACTTTGTGGTTCAGTGGAGGGGGGTTTCCACATGAATGGCAGGTAGGTGTGTGCATGCACAGCTTTATTTGTGCAAGTGGCAAGGATATACATCTGTAGCTCACACAAATGGAGCATGTGTGCAGACGCTTGCCTGCAGTTCATGCAAGTGAACATGCACACAGGTGTGTTCAGCTGCTGCTTTGGGCAGCCTGGTTGTGAACAGTTCATGGCCCAGTAATGGTCTGTGGCCTCAGGGTTGGGGACACCTGATATACAGCACTTGTTCTTTTAACTCTGGTCTTCTAAAGGCTCAGAATGCATTTCCATCCCAACTCCAAACTAAGCTCCAACTTTGAAACTCAGGAATCATTCCCAAGTTGTTTCACATAGCTAATGTCCTTCAAGAGTCTCTGAAATGCTGACTATTTGAAAGGAGTCTTTCAGGCCACTTCTTCTTCTCTGAGAAGAATAAAGAATTTCTAACGTAGACACATGTTATGAGAAGAGAGAGAAAAAAATCATATCTCCCGGCATTACTGTCAATCCATAAATTGGAATTCCTCAACAAAATAATTCAGTATTAATACAGTGAAAAAAAACCTCAGATTTGACTGCCCTAGTTCTCCACTGATCAAACATCGGTGAGATGCTTTATCACAAGAATGGAATCTGAATAATATTTCCCATATTTTAATTTGCCTCGGATTTAGAAAAGGAGAAAAATATTTACTGATGCAGCTTAGCAATTTTGATTGAGATAAAGAATTCACCCATTTCTTGTCCTTGAACATGTGCGCAAAAATCTTAAAAGAATGAAGAACACAATAACCAGGGTGGTCACACCAAATATGCTGTTTCTCACATGCAGAAATGCTTGAAGATTACAAAAATAGCTATTGTACTTAACAGACAGTCTCTCACAAGATACTATTTTTAATGATCACCACACGTTCAAACAATGTATATAAAAACAGGTAAAAGTGACCCAATTCAATTGTTTTTCTTGAACAAGAATACTTTCATATCCAACATTAAAAATCAGTTTAGATGTTAATGATAAGATTAGGCCCTATATTGTACAGATCTTTTGTATGCACAAAGTAATGTGTAAGGTGGAATGCATAAGTACAGATACATTTTCTGAAAGTCCCCTATTTTCTGTTTTCTTCAACTCTTGTGATTTAGATGTGAAAAAGATGTGTAAATTGTGCTGGCATTCAGAGTTATTATGTATGTTTACTTGGTACAGACAGCTATACATTTTTAAAAGTGTCAGCAGGTGTTCATCATCTAGGAACAGAAGACTGCTGAGATCAGCAACATGTTCAGCAACATATGGCCTTAAAATTGTGGTACAGTCATTTTCACAATGGAGAACTGCCTAAATCTGGTTTCAGCAAGACTTCAGTTCTCCTTGAGCTTGTTTTTATTTCTATGAAAAAAAGTCAGCGAAGTTGGTCAATAAACCATTCTGATCTAGAAGTAAAATATGTTTTTCATACCTCCAGAAACATGAGGATTATTTCATGTTTATCATAGGAAATATATTTCCCTAATGCCCAGAACTTATTATAACGTGATGCATGCTCAAAACTTTATGTCTGGGGCCTAAAATCATCAAACTGGGTCTGCAAGGCTGCAGAGTGAAATAGATTATTCATAAAGTCTAAGCTTAAAACATTTGAAACGTACGAGCCACGAAATCTGATATTCTTAAACACACCTCCACAGACAGTTTCAGAGCTGTAGTGTACAGTGGCAAAAATGCAGTATTGCAGGCTAATTCTGCCAACTGCCAGGAGTTTGATCCTTACCGGCTCAAGGTTGACTCAGCCTTCCATTCTTCCGAGGTGGGTAAAATGAGGACCCAGATTGTTGTGGGCAATATGCTGTCTTTATAAACCACTTAGAGAGGCCTGTAAAGCACTGTGAAGTAGTATATAAGTCTATGTGCTATTGCTATTCAAAATTATCCCATCTCTGTTAATAGCAATACCCACAGATCAAAAAACGAAGCTACTTGAGTTCCATAGAACTTTTTCCTCAAATATACATGAATAGGATTGGCCTAAATAGACCATTTTAATAACCATGACTGTGTATTTAAATCACAAATTTCTCATGTTTTGGCCTAGTTTTCTCAGAACATTATTAGCACAGCAATAGCTGAAAGGCAGAATGATCTATTTCATTGCAAACAGTCTACATAATATTTTAAAATGAATCTCTGTTATTCCTGGGGCCAATCTCTTGGCTGAATATCAATGTTGGACATTATAGTCAAGACGTTCTCAGGAACAGACCAAGTGGAAAGAGAATCCTATCGATGTAAATCTGCAAAGCAAGAGAAGAGGAATCCATGATTTGAACAGGCAAGTGTAGAAAGGATATGAAACCCACCCAGCCTGTCCTCCATTCCCCATCATTCAACCTCACATACATTTCCAGGACAAAAAGTTAGAAATTAATTTGAAACAAAGAGTAACAGACATGATACAGAGGGTAAAAGTCAGCATTCAAGATTCCTTTCCTTTCCTTTGCACCTTTCGGCTGCCATAGTAACAGGGGGGAGGGGAAAGTATTGGACTTTGTGGGTGCGGGAAATGTGCTGGAGGTTTTGAAGAATGAACTGTATAACTTGGGGAAAACTTTATTGTTTTTGCTTATTTGCTTGCTTACTGTGCAACTGCAGGTCTTTATCAAAATAGGCCAAGGTCAACAGCCAGATGTCTGTATCACCACCTGGAGATGTCCCACATGACATTAGACACATTTTCGATTGGATGGACAGTATGAATTATTGTTGGTGGGAACACTGCCATCACTTTGTATATGTGTTTTTTGCGCATAAATCGTCGGATTCAAAATTCCTTTGATGCTACCACTTGATTTCCAGCAAAAGTCCTTTTCTCTGTATTAATGGAATCCAAGAGTCTCTCCTGGACTTTGAATGGAGCACCACCTGAATGGACAGTAAAGTGTCCATTCAACTAAACATTCCTTTCAGAATTCCAAAGATTCTCGCATTAATAAACAAAGATCTTTTCTCCAAAAGACTGCCACTTCCTTCTGAAATGCTAATTGACCAGGAAACAGCTGCTGCAATGCTAAATAAGCAGAAAACCACAGTTCAGCAGGGTGCCTACTCCACAGAGTGCTCTTTTTGTGAAGAATGGGTCCAATTTCACTTTTAAGAATTCCTAGTGGGGAGGTGCTCTTTGTGTGCTTTCAAGGAATAAAGGCAGAATTTTCCTACACAAGGAACTGCAAAAGGAAGCCAGACTGATAGCCACCTCCAAACAGTTTATCTATTACAGGGCTATCAAACTCCCAACCCACAGGCCTGATGTGTCACACCCAGTACACCCAGTCCTGAAATGTCACATGATGCTGCCATGATGATGTGAGTTTGACACCTCTGATCTAATACTTTACTTGTACTATGCTCTCAGAAATAAACTCCTCTCCTTCTAGCAATTGCCTATGTTCTGCATTCTTTAATCCTGGCTTGGAAGTAGACCTGATTGTCCTTCTAGCATAAGGAATTCAAGAAAGCAAAATAATAGGAGTAAGAATCATAAATATTTTTATAAGTATCTGATTAAATAAAGTGATACATCTTATTGGCCAGCCACTCACATCAACATCAGAGAATCTATACACACTTCTAGCATGTTCCATATGGAATTAAAGTTGGAACATTATTATCCGTTAGAATTCTTCAAACATCAGAAAATCCACTAATGCATACTCTGGGAGAAGCACCGCACACATATGTCCGTAAGAGGAGGAGCTTCCTTCACAATGTTACAATACTAACTCTGGAGACCTCTGTGTGAATCCAAACCAGTTTGTAAAGCCCCAGTGCACTTGAAAGTCAGAAGACTCAATCTAATGCTTTGAAACAAATCCTGCTTTTATTTGTAAATCAGCTTCAACGGAATGATCTGATTGAATTTGTTGAGCTGAATTCCCCATCTGAAGCTTTGTATAGGCCAGATGTCCTCATCCAGCTTTTTTCTATTACTCTCCATAATCTGTTTGCTCTGGATCATGAATAACTTGTGCAATTTAAAACAATGAGAGATTACAAAAAATATGGGAAGACCCTGGCCAAAAGCCCTGTGCATAATCAGGGCATCAGAGAAATCAGAATTCTAATAAATGCAAGATTCCCTCCACATAAATCCTAAATTCATGAAGGCAGTGAATAGAACATTATTCTATTGTGTTCTATTGTGGAGGGAGATTTCTACACAGATCCTGGGCACAATCTTCTGTTCTTACATAAGGCTAAGCCAAGACATTCTTTCAACTGGATGAAAAAGAATTAACATTCAAATGTCTTTCACAAGATTGGAAAAAGGTTGGTAAAATCTTCATCAATAGATTGAGATGGCCTTAAATTCATTAATGAGGAGGTGGTTCACCCACGTGAATCCATCCCTTTTATTGTATGTTGTCTATCTAGAAGTCTACAACATCCCTGACTGCCCAATTCTCGTGTAAAATTAAGAATTTACTCCTATTGGGCTTTTCCAGCAAGGTGCTACTTGCATCGTTTAAAGGGGAATCTTGCTTCTGAGAAATGGTTGCAGTATTTCTGTTTCCTCACAAGAAATTTCTAGGAATCATCTATCCAGCTTCTCAAGCCAGAAATGGGTGGAAATTTTTGAAAGGCTGCTTTCACCTAGTAATAATCCAACCAGCAATTTTTCCCTGCTAGTTGGCCTTTATTTGCAAATCCTTGCAAGGTAATAAAGGAAGGAAATGTAATCTTGCCATTTTTTTTAAGGAATATTATCTGTTCTGCTTTGAACATTTTTCACAACTTAAACTAAAAGTGTGATAAAGCTGAGAGCGGAGATACAATTTCTGAAGACACAATATCTCCTCTGAAAAGGCTCCTCGCTATTTTTCTCACAACCTCAGATTTCATGTATTTCCTTCCCACAGTAAAAAGCAGATCCTTTGTATTGGTCATCAGGTGACTAATTTTGTCACAGCTGATAACTATCTATTTGATTCTATCCATTACTTGCCGAGTCTTTTTTTTTTTTAAAGGCATATTTTATCTTCTCTGGTGGCTGCTCCTTCATCATGCTCTCTCCTTGAAAAAGAAAACATTTCAAAAATTTCCAAGGATTAGCCTGTAGGCTTACATGCATGCATTACATAGGATCTCACCATCAAGGCCAAATTATTTGCAAATAAAGGTTTTGGATGTAGCACCTAAGGCAAAAATCAGTTAAAACTGCCACTTCTTTGACAGCAAATAATCTATCCTGTCTAGTATTCTTTCGCTGCTAGTATTTTAGTCCTTGGAAATGTGATCCTCTTTCCTTTGGTTTCAGGCATGGACATTGTGAGCATTTTTAAGTTGGGCTCTGTGTTCCAACTTAACTTTAAAATATGATGTGTTATTTTGGCAGGCAATCTTTTTATTTAAAAAAGGAAGGGCAGAAAGATTATATCAAGTCAAAAAAAAAATCAACCAAATGTAAGTGGTGATTGCCATTATACAAAATTATTTTACCTGAAAGTATCTCAGGTAATTATAAGTATAATGTGTGGCATATTAATGGAAGTGTTAGGTTCAAGTCTGCCTTCAGCCATGGAAAGTCTCTGAATGACTTAGGTACAGTTTCTCTCTCTCAGTCTAATTTCCTTCACAGAATTGTTGTAAGAGTAAAATGAGGGAAGATATCCCAATTAATTGTCTTGAGCTCTTAAAAAAGCAAGATATAAAACAAATAAATAAATACAAATAACTAAGATTAGTTTGAAGATAATATGAAAATAATAATCTCCTTTTTAAGCTGCTTATGAATTTAAAAACTCAAAGACCACAACATTGATCCATGATTTGCGGTAATCATGGTTCATTACATCAGTGGGTTATCCATAATAAGCATCCGGGTTCATTTGTATAGTGAGATGGGTGCACATAAATTTAATAAATAAATAATGCTAAGCATAAAACATAACTTACAAATGACAAAATGACCAGTCCATATATTACACTAAATCAGAACCAAACAACACATATTTTGTTTCATGATGATTGAATTAACCTTAGTAATTCTTTCAGGCAGCATCCCCAAAGGAAGTGATGTAATCTCTGGAATATAATTCTTTACGCTAAAAACATAAAAGTGGGGTATAAAAAAATCAAACTTGAATCCAAATCCACACCAAACCATACCCATCCAAACATCAATCCCTATGAAATTCAATCCACAATCCAGGAATATAGAAAAACAAACATCAATCCTTATGTCTCTATGGATTTCATATGGTTCTGAAAAGGAGTCAACCACCATTATAGAACAGCTATTTGCCCATACCTTCCCCTAAATGGAACTGACTCAATTCTGGTCTTCAATCAGTTCAGAGAATGCAGTTCTTAATATAGTACATTATATAGCAATATATAAGGAGGAAGCAAATCTGGATTTTTTGCTTTGCAGCATTAATCTGACCCATTCACAGCTTTGCTGTTCCAGTCTCCAATCTTTATCTTAAATCATCTTCCCACTTTAAGTTAGTTATCCAGACCTTCCTCTAGGCTAGGGATGGGGGAACCATGGCCTTTTTTATGACTTATCGACTTCAACTTCCAGTATTCCTGAGCCAGCATGGAAAAACAGCCTAGCTGGCTCAGAAATTCTGGGAGTTGAAGTCCAAAAGTTATAAATGGGCCATGGTTCCCCACCTCTGCTCTAGGCTGTTTTAGTTTTTTTGAGCTAAAAAAACCAACAACAACAACAATTGGGGGAAGTTTAGCAATTAGTATCAGCCTGAGGCCTACCATCAGCCAGAGGTGGTATTCAGCAGGTTCTGACCAGTTCTGGAGAATCGGTAGCAGAGATTTTAAGTAGTTCAGAGAACTGGCAAATGCCAGCTCTGACTGGCCCCGCCCCCATCTATTCTCTGCCCCCCGAGTCCCGGCTGACCAGCTGGGTCTTCTTTTGTTGCCCTGCACAGGAGAACAGAGCTGGAAAGCAGGTTAGTGGGGTGGGGAGAGAATGGGATTTTGTAGTATCCTTCCCCCAGGAGTGGAGTGAGAATGGAGATTTTACAGTATCCTTCCCCTGTCACACCCACCAAGTCACATCCATCAACCCACGTCACACCCACCAAGCCATGCACACAGAACGAGTAGTAAAAATGTTTGAATCCCACCACTGCCATCAGCCCATTTTTTGGCATGTGAAGGGGGCATTCAGGTGAGAAAAGGTGAGAAAAGTCTGAACAATTAAATATCATTTAAATGAAAACAAAATACAGTTAATATGATGACAGCTGGCCTAGATTTAATCGCTCCCCCTTTTCACAGCAATAAAAGGATCAGTTTGGTATAGTAACTTTTGAATGGACTCTTGGGCCTAAAGAATTAGCCGTATCTAGCTATATATTTATAAACAGGCAAGACTTTTTGGCTGTCAGATGAACTCCATTGCTATTCTGCAGACATATTTAAGTTTCCCAAATGACTGTGTTGTCAAGCTTGGAGGCCCATAATTTCTTCTCCATTCTTTTATCCATGCTTCAAATAGGTTTCCTCCTTTGTATTTGTTCCTTGTAACATTTGAAAGATTGCTAAGTTAAAGAGGCCTCTCACTTAAATCACAGCTCCAGGTTAATAGAGATCCTAGTCATTGATTCCCATCCATGTATCCCTTTCTTCCATAGTGTTGGATTAACTTTTAGGGGTAATTGCTGGGTTCCACAGAAAATAACAGAAAATAACCACAAATACTTAGCATGTGTGTGTGTGTGTGTGTGTGTGTGTGTGTGTGTGTGTGTGTGTGTATGTTTTGTAAAGTACTAACAGCCAACGGCTTCCACAAAAGCAAAATCACCGGTTTGATCCACAAAAACACACTGAGACATAATGGAGACCTAGAAGATGAACAGACCTATGGAACAGCTGTCCTGCCCTACATAAGAGGTACTACAGACAAAATCAGTAAGATACTACACAGGCATCACATCAAGACTGCCTTCAAAACAGACAGAAAAATAGCAGCCATCCTTAGAAACCCCAAGGTTAAAATTGACCTGGAAAACCAAGGCATATATGAAGTCCCCTATGCATCATGCCCTGCCACATACATTGGACAGACCAATAGAAGAATAAGTACCCACCTGGATGAACACAAAAATGCAGTAAAAAAGCTGGAACACACTTCCTCACTAGTCCAACACATGAAAACCACCGGTCATAGCATTGACTTCAATGGCATGAAAACCCTAGCCACTACAGAAAACCCCAGCCACAGAATTATCAGAGAAGCCATAGAGATTGAAAAAAGACCTGAAAGCATGAATAGAAGAGATGATTCCACCAGACTGTCAATTATTTGGAAGCCTGCACTCACAAACAAAAAAATCTCCACACCACAAGCCAGGCAAACACCTGGGCACAAACAGATCCCCCGTGATACCTCCAGCTCAAACACACCCCAACCAGGCACCCAGATGAAACCTAGCTTCCTAATAAATGACAGTAAATGATCCATTTACTTGGAGCCAAGCTGCACTAAAAGCCTCCAATACAGGAACACAATGTTGCCAGCCAATCAAGACACAAAAAGAGCCACAAAACAGACAGAAGATATTAGAAACACCAATCAAGCAGAACACAGCAAACTCCAAGACCAATAAACACAGACCAAGACTCCCAACCGATCAGGATGAAGAAAAAACCATTCTGGCACAGCAGTAGGCTAGCCCCAAATTTAAAACTGAAACAACTATAAAAGTCTGACTCACAGACGAACACAATACAGAAGCCTGATGATGGCAGATGAGATTCTGCCAAAACGTTGCTACAACTTTAAAAGCACAACTACAATGACGTGGGAAAATACCTGAACAAAGCTGAATACCACACATGTAAGTACCCGTGAAAACTTAAGAATGAATATACATACATACATACATACATACATACATATTTATAGGAGTGAGTGTGTGTGTCTGTGACTGTGTCTGTGTCTGTGTCTGTGTGTGAGAGAAAGAGAGTGCATATATGTATATTTTAGGTATTGGTATGGGTATATATTCACTCTGCTGAACACTTTATTCCCATAGCACTGTCTCATTTCTCATCTTTTTTTTATCTTCTCATCTTTCCTACTATTTTCTGCTATTGGTTTCTTATGATTTATCAATTGTTTTTTGTAAATTATGATTAATGATTGTAACTATGATTATGACCTATTACTTGCTGTTTATATGTACACTGTAAACTTATGCACCAGAGACAAATTCCTTGTGTGCCCAATCACATTTGGCCAATAAAAAATTCTCTTCTCTCCTCTCTTCTCCCCTCCCCTCCCCTGCCTTCCCATTCTATTCTATTCCATTCCATTCATACTGTAAGATACAAAAATACAAAAGGAAACAGTTGGAAAGATAGGGGAGGGAAAGAGGAAGGAGAAAGTGGGGGAAGAAAAGGCATTGACTTTCAACTGCTTTTGGTGCAGTAAAATAAAATAGTAACATCAAACTCAACTTTTCACTTTTATATAGTAGTGTAAACTAGTCATTTCTATAACAACAAATCTATCTAATCAGTAAAACCCCAAATCAATGGTTTTTTTCCCCCACCTCAAGCACAAAGTCCAGAAGTGGCTTCCAAGTAGAAACAAAAGTAGTTGTATTTTTGTTTTTAATCAAAGCAGCCAGTTTGGTCAACTCTCCTAACTCCCTCAACCTCTGCAGCCATTCATCCATTGTGGGAATCAAAGTGTCCTTCCAGCTGTAGACGTTTCATTACTGATGATGTTACTTAATTGGGTAATGAAATGTCTGCAAGAAAACAAGCAAGCTCAGAGAGTACCAAGAACCCCTCACACTGTAGTGTGTAATGAGTACTTCACTCATGCTAGTACTTTTTTCACTTTTCATTAAAAAAAAGGATAAAATCATTTAGGGAGGCAATTAAACAAAAGCTACTGTTTTCCTCATTTATTCCTTTCTGAGCTTAGGAGTCTTCTATATTCATCTGCTGTTGGGAGGCTCCAGTTATACTACCTAACCATAACACCACCACCTTTACTATATCAAAGGAAGACTTCACTAAAGAAGACTTCCTTGATATTTCAACCGTTCCCATAGTTCAGGAAACTTTTTTTATGCAGAGGAAGAAACACAGTACAAAATGCCATTTGGATTTGGAGACCCACTTGTAAAAATCTTCAAGAACCTTTCCTTTTGATCATATCTTAATGAATGGTGACAAAGAGATACCAGATGTATACAGAAGAGGAACATACGTCCATATGTTATTCAAACAATTAAGAATGTTATTTACCTTCTGTGCTGCACGGTAAGAATATTATAGCAGAAAAAGAGCTCTAGTTATCTTCCAGTCCTCTATTCTTCCAATTGCAGAAGAGAAGGGCATATTCCAATATTACTAAGACACTTGACTAATTTCCTATTGCCAAATAACCAAATTATTCAACTGTGTAAGGCATGGTTTTGTTCATATTGGTTAGGAATACATGATGAACACAACATGGTCCTAAAAGAGGATTTTCAAAAAGAAAAAGTTGGGAAGGAGGAGTTCTAATGAAGCAATGTCCAATCCTTAATATTCACACATCCACATATTGTATATTTTTTTCTTGATAATTTGGCTTACATCAATGAAAAAACATCCCAAAAAGTGCTTTGTTAGAATAAAAGATACTCACATTGTTCAATTTTAATACCTTCTCAGTAAATGAAATTTCATAAGAAAATTTTGTGTGGAAATACAAAACCAGAATCTTTTATTAATACTTCAAAATAAAACCTTGTTAGCACAATATAATAAAATGTATCCAAAAATGCTTTAACAAAACTATGAACTTTGATATATGTGTTTTATTAGTGAAATGATAAAATGCTTTGGAATTAAATTTTACAATTTTGCTTTGCTTTGATTTATCTAAACAGTATTTGAGCATGTAACAAGGAAAAATAACTTTAAAAATAGCAATCTAGAAAGAGAGACAGAGACAGAGACGAAAGAAAGAAAGAAAGAAAGAAAGAAAGAAAGAAAGAAAGAAAGAAAAAAAGAAAGAAAGGCCAATATCAATGAACTGCAGAAGCGTTTAAATCAGATAATCAAAACCTTTAATGTTACTTTTTACATAGTAGTTCATGCCCCTTCTCTCTGTCTGTCTTACTTTCTCACATAACAACTGCGGGAAACAGATTTAATCTGGTGGGGTTTAATTCAGATTTTCATTCATTCACATACCCGGATAAAATCAGACGTTCCTTTCTTGGAACTTAAATTCATTATTCCATGCCCTGCACTCTGGAAAGATGAAGGACAGAACTTGACTTTCTTCTGTATGACATATTTTCAGATATTTCAAGAATGTTTTTTTTTTTTAAACAAGTTTTATTGATTTTTCAAGACAAACAAAACATATATAACCTCCTTTCCAAGAACTACCCATAAACTTCAACAAGACAAACAAAGCATTATTCTTTAAAACATGGTTCCACATTATCACACTTGAAGCAAAACATTGGAGAAAAAAAAAAAACCTCCTTAGTTATCATTTATACATATCTTTTCCCAATTTCTCTCCCTTTAATTTCATTTCTCCAAGATTTTATTAATTTAGAATCAAACATAATCCACACACTAAACATAAAACATAAAACTTCTTTGAAAAGTGACTTGGCCCCAGGTTACATCTTTTTTGACAGACCTAAATCAAATTCATGCCCATCTTATATACCCTTCATATCTTATTAACCATTTTGTATTTTCTATATAACTTCTCCCATCTTTTCACTCTCTTAATTATATTTTATTTATTTCATCTTATTTCAAAGTCATTATACTTATGTCTTTTGTCCGTTCTTTAGTAAACATCTATGTATCTCTTCCCTTTAACCAAAAAATTTCCCCTGTAATCGCTTTTGAAGTATGACGCCTTCTCCTAAAATAAAACTTAAAATAATACATAATTTCCATTCTGATTCTGCTTAGTACCTTCTACATATTAAATCTTAAAATGAAAGAATAACAAACTTATAGTATAATTAAATATATAATTTCTATTCTAATTCTAGTTCTAATAAGTACATTGTTTTAGAATAGAAAAAATAAAATACTAAAGTTATAATAATATTAAAACACTAACAAATTAAACTTTAACTAAGCATTAATTATTTAACAGATCTCCTAATATTTAATCAAATATCAACATCCATCATTATTAAACATTAATATTTCATTAAATATTCCAATAAACTGTTCCAAATACAAATACTACAATACTATCTTATGCACTCTTGCAGAATCTTCTTTAATTATAAGCTATCTATCATCCTTCATCTCTAAAGAAAAAACTTTTTTTTAAAAAATCTTGTCCTAACCCGTGGCTTTTTTTTTCTTTTTCCCTCCCTTTCTTCTCCAATCTGGTCTTTTTGCCCCCTCCTCTCCTCTCCCCCTTTTTAAGTTTCCCTCTCTGTTGTAATTCTATTTTCAGTTGCTTTCTAACATTGTACCTTCTTTTCATCCTATTTTTCTTTTTCTTGGTTGTTTTATTAAATCTTAAATTCTCCTTTTCCCTTCCTTCCTTCCCATTTTCTTTCTTAATCAAACTTTTTAGTCCATTAAAGATGGCTTCTTCCTTTTCTTCTTCTTCTTCTCCTTCTCCTTCCTCCAGTGTTTGCTGGTACGTAGAAACCGCCATTTCTAAAAAGTGGAAGGCAGCTCCCAAAGAATCCTTGCCACTTTGTTGTCTTTCTTTTAATTTTTCATATTCCATTTTCAGTTCATCAACCGGTGGTACCATTATAAGTTCTTTTTTTAAAAACAACAACAACAACAACCCAGATGCTTTCAATCTTGAAGTAATTTCCAAATGTCAGAGTTATCAAACAATCCAAACAAGCAAAACTTTTTTCCTCTTCTTCTCTTTACAGTTTTTTCTCCAGAGGCAAAATCCCAGATATATTTTAAAAGCCGTATTTCCATTAATTAATGGTCTTGAAATCTTCAAGGCGTCTCCTCCAGCAAAGTTTAGAAAAAAAAGTTTTGTTTTTTTTTAGTCCTCCCCTTCCCACTTATAACAAAGAGCTTATTTTTACCTTTAGAGAGCAGGTTTTTCTGTGCTCCTTTGCTTTCTCCGTAGGGAGGGGTAGTGAGCTTTCCTTCAGCACTTTCGCCGATGTTACAAATTCTTTTGGAAACAAATGTATCAATCCAAAGTCAGGTTTCCAGGGTGTTTTAAAAGTAACATCATGTCCTGGTTTAGCCAAGAAAACTTCTCCTTCTAAGTCTTCCTCCTGCACAAACTTGTCCGGTTGAAGAATCCTTCATGGCTGCCGAGACAGCCGCTCATCCGTCTCGGGAAAAAGGAGTCTAGCCGGCTGGGGAGGGGGGGTGCGATGTCCCCAGACCCCTGCTCGGATCTCCTCTGTCTTCCGCTGCCCCTTCAGGGTAGCGACAACCCCCAAATCCAGTTGGATCGGGGGTACCTTGACGGCGAGCACAGCAGGGACCCGCAGAGAAGCGGATTCCTGCCGTCGACGAAGCCTTACAACCTGCCTGCTCAAGAATGTTTTTATATTTTACATTCTAAACACATGCTTTCCTTGGAACACAACGGAAACATGGAGGGGATAGCAATAATAATGCAAAATGCAATAAATTACAAAGTGAAACCTGAAAAAGAAGTAGGGTTGACAATTGTAGCCTATTCCAATAGGTCTTGCTTTATCCATCCATCTTACAAGTCTAAAGTCTTGAAATATTATCTCAATCATCATTCATTATTGCTGTATAAACCACCCTTTGTAGATAAACATCTGAAAGAAACTTAGAGAAAATAAAGTACATTTTGTGTAGAGTGTACAGATTTTGTGTACAGATAATACTTGTCCACGCATATCCTTGGGCAACTGTTTCAGGATAGCAATAATGCATTAGCAATGGAATTAACTGAGTATTTATTTCCAATCATATCTTTTGAAAGAGGAGCCATGTATCATGTAACTTAATGAGAGTCATAGGGTTCTTTCAGACAGATGGCTCCTAGCATTACCATAAACACCGCTGTTCTTTCTTTTCTTTCTTAACATGTTTCCTCTGTGAAGAAAAATGATGGGGACAGTGCAGAGAAAAGACAAGAGGATGACAAACAGAAAGAGCCTCTGCCTTAAAAGTAATCTGCACTTTGGTCTTCTGATCTTTGACTGGAAAAGCTGACTCTGTATCACAGCCTTTCCTTCCCAGCCCAAGGACTGCAACCAGCCACAAGTGAAAATGTCATACCTAATCAAGCTAATCCTCCCTTGAGGGATGATTGAATAAGAATATCATTTTTAAAGTAGACATTGGAGAGAGACTCATACTTTGAAAAAAGAAGTAGGCGGCAGGCAGGAAAAAGAAACCAGATAGGATGAGACTATCAGTTCCTTCCAGATGGAAAGTTCAAAGGAATTCCTCGTTGCCTGTAAAACATAGTTATAACTTATTATGGATTATGGGGCTTGCACTCCAGATTCATAATTCCTAAGTATATCCTGCATATGTCATGCAGTATATAGAGTAAATCTAAGTGGGATTCATTGTGCTATCTGCAATAGTGTTTAATGGCTAGTGGAACACAAATTAAATGAGATAGGCTAGGGAGTTAGAGTTTGCTTTCAGTAAATAGAGATTGTGATTGATCTATGACAAACTCTTAGAATTCCAAGTATGGCTATCAGAAACAGTTGATAATGGAACGTGCCATCATGATTTCACCTGCAGAATAGAGCAGGCCTGTCAAACTCATGGACCGCAAGTTGGATGTGTCATGTGTTGCCCATGCCCAGTTTAGCGAAATGGGGAAAAGTCCCAATACGTCACATGCCGATGCGAGTTTGACACCTCTGATATAAAGGATATGTTTTTTGATTAGAAGTAGGGAGACAAAGATTCTAGACCATTCTCAGCCAAAGAAAGTAACTCTGGGACTTTGGGCTGGCAAAATCCTCTATCCCTCTTTTCAAGACTAGTTTATTTCAAAGAATTACTCTGTGAGGAAAGATTGGGGGAATGAGTGCTACGAATACTATTTTGAGCTCCTGAAAGAAAAAGTGAGTTGTACATACATACATACATACATACATACATACATACATACATACATACAATGTCTGCCTGGGAAGTTCTCATTAACCTTCCATAGTCCATCTGTCCTCTCTCTCTCTCTCTCTCTCTCTCTCTCTCTCTCTCTCTCCCTCCACACACACACACACACACACACACACACACTTTTCCCCTTTCAGAGAAAAACAGAGATTGCAAGAAAAAGAAAATGGTAAGTATAGGAGAATACAGGTATGAAAATGCTTGAGATAGCTAATAATTGCTTCAGAATTTTGTATTATAATTCAAGTAGAAAAGTTCATTCTTTTTGCTGCTAATGCAGTCCCTTTCATAATCTATTACCAAGTTGGGTCCCCCCCCTGTTAAATAGCAACCCTAAAATAATTGAATTATTATCCACTATTGACTTAAATATACAAATTGTCATCTATAATACATAATAATGTATTAGTAATAAAATAAATATCTTAGTCCAAAATGTCATTCTGTTACAAGAAAAGAGCACAAATGTTTCCCATATTTGCCATTCAGATCAAAGGATACAAATGCATACTTGCTCCAGGATATTTCAAGGATATCTACAATTACTGGTAGTACAAATTCAAAGATGTTCACCCAGTATTATAATTAATCAGCAATACATTGAGGAGTAAAATAAATTAAAAAAAATAAGATACTTGCTATGTGGATCCACTAATTTCTCACACCTAAGACTAGTAAAGATTCTCATTTTAAACAAGGCAGAATATCTGGTGGGGAAAAAATGACAAGAGCTTGCTTTAAAGAAATTTTAAACATCAATAGAAAAAAAATCATATAAAATGTACGCATCACATGTTGAGCAGCCAATATCCATATATATAAGAGATGACCAGGCTGAGCCCAAGGAAGGGGTCAAATATGTCACCAGTTATGAGTCCCCTCATGCCCACAAGAGATCTAAGTCGAGCTCACCTTGAATTGCATTGACTCTTATCTACCACCAATTTGTTGGACTGTTGGTAGTTCAGATTCTTGCAGAGTTTAAGCTTGCAATAAATCTTTATAACATTTGAACTGACTGGATCTTTTGATTTTCCTGGCCCTTAGTAATAATTTTATAAAATAATACATGTGTTAAACCTCATATCTGTTTGTCTAAATGATTAATCTAATTGTGCTGTAACTAACGCCCAAATTCATTGATGATATGGGAAAATCTATTGGAAAAGGTTGCCTTTCCTAAAAGGCTTTTTAGATGGTTGTCTAAATTTGCAACTTTCTTAGCAAGCCTTTGGTTTCAGGAAAGGGAAATATTTCAATCCTAGGGTCACATGTAATATCTCTTCTATGGAAAATTGAACACCAGAAATGACTGGAAAAATTGTTAATGTTTTAGTCAAATGCGCAAATATACTTTTATGAGTTATGTGGGCATAATCATTCAGTGTGTCAGTATAATATATAGCAGAGACTTTCTCTCTTTCATGTTGACATTAATTTTGATGACTAATTTGAACAATCATTTCTTAACTAGCAAAAAATGGCCTGTTTTTCACCAAGTTATACAGAGATTAATGAACAAACTCTTATTTTTTTCTAGGTCAAATTTATTTAATGCTGTTTCAGATCTGCAATTAATACATGAATTACATGTTTTACCCATACATATGTATGTGTATCAAGCAGATATGCATACACACCCAGAAAGTCAAACAAGTTTTATATTGTTGTTAATGCAATAATCTTTTTTGCCACCAGAGTAAATCTAAACAGTTTTCGTATCAATGATAAGATTCTCTTAGATTTTAGTAGTAGAAGCCACTCTGCAAAGTTTCCAGCAAATGCCTAGGGCATACTTGAATATATCTAGTCATGTGGAACCCTTGGTGCTAGCCAGATTATAAACTTAACAGCAAATATCATCACTAGCCACTGTCAAAATGGATGCCCATTTCTCCAAGAATTCTTTCTAATATTATGTAGATATACCCACATACCGTTAGCCTTGTGGGTTAGTCCAAAAGCACATTCAGAAGTATTGGTTATAACTTTATTATAAGATTATCTTAAAATTTTGCAAGTCTGAATGTGTATTTCTCCCACAAGATACAACCAAGATTCTAGGGAAGGTTCCTTCTGAGATGCTTGCCACAGTGATAAGCTGCCACTTGCCTTGCTGTGATCTTTCCCATCTCCCAAAGTCATTTCTTCATATCATTATGCATACCTGTCTTTATCATTTATGGAATTATCTCCTTCCTTTTCTTGCCCCTATGAGTATTATTCAGTATGATGACCTATAAGATATTCTAGTAAACCACAGAAAGGTACCTGAAAGGCAAGAACACCCAAACCAACAAAAATTTGAAACAAAATTCTTGCCAGGCCTCCTAAACAACATCCTTCAGGCAAGTTGGTTTTTTTTTTTACCTGGTCACTTCAAAGAATAAAGTATCTAGGAAGAGGTTATATCTAGACCTCTTGGACTAGAAGTCCTCCAAGGTCCCTTCCAACTTTGTCATTCTGTAGACGTCTTTCCAGACTTGAATCTTGCAATGTTGGGAGTAAATATAAGCTTTTCAAGTAGACAAAATCAGAGTCACACCAAGGATTTTAGGTATATATCCTATGCAGAGATAGGATTCCAATTTTTTTACCACCGGTTCTGTGGGCGTGGCTTAGTGGGCATGCTTTGCGTGCACGCAAAGGGTTTGTTACTGATCTCCTGCAATCCTGCACTGTCCCTGTGTCTTCAACAGCTGATGCAAGGCAATCTGCTGTGCCGTGCAAAGCAGCTGAGCTTTAAAACCAGGAAATAAAGGTCAGAATAGAGCCAGGGTGGGCGGGCCCAGCAGCTGATTGTCAGAGCGAACTGGTTCTCTCACAGATGATCCTCAGAGCTACCAGTTTGGCTGAACCAGGCTGAACCAGTAGAATACCACCAGTGATCCCATTACTTTATTGTTGTTGATCATGATAACATAATCTTGAAAACCTTCTTGAAATCTTTACTGTCTCTTTTTAAGGGCAACAATATTAAGGTGGAGTTGTTCTGGGTTACTTTTTCACACTGCTGCACAAAGATTCACCCTTTTCTCTTCCTTCTCAAGGCCAGAGTTCAATTTCTCTACAATAAAGGTGACCCAAATGTGGAACAAATAACATGTTTTTAAAATACAAAATCCTACACAACATCTCTGACATCATTTTAGTTTTCAACACCTCCAAAAAAAAAAAAACCCATGTATTTCATAATGATGCTGCAACCTTATACCCACTACTTTGAACTAAGCCCAACTGAAACCAACATCACTTGCTTCTGAGTGCAAATAAATAGGATTGCACTGTTACCAGTTTTATGGGTGTACAATATATGACCTTCTTCCATATAAAATAGAACTTCAGCCTTCATCACCTACAAGAGAAATATGGAAGCATTAAGTCTGTTGTTTTGCACATCTATTTTGCAGAATGTACTTTATTATTATAAAACATTCTGCTAGTACCAGTAATAGTAAACCTCCTAAATCAGGGTTTGTTGGACTGTAACCTTAATCACAAGTAAGAACATTGCAGCATTTCTTAGAAGCGTTGGTATCCATTACAATGCATGTGAATGAAAGTTTTCTTTCTTATGACAAATGTCTTGCTCTGGAAACAGAAATGAAGGCTGCTGTTACTAATATAAATTATTAAGTCTGAATCCTGCTTATATAATGAACTTATTTATCCTTGTCCAGTTTTGTCAAACCTAATGTGATATAGCCCCCACTGGATGTGTACAGAGGTCTTGAAAGCTGCTTTTAAAAAGCCACTAGCAAAACAAAGATGGCATCAAGTGAACATCCTATGCCTCATATTTATTGGTAGCACAACTTCCTCTCAGTAGTACAAACAGGAGATTGCTGAACCTTTAAAAGGGAGCTAGCCAGTGTTAAATTGCTTACATTATGGAAGCAGGCCAGCAAACTCAGAAACAGATCCATGGTTCTGATATGATAGGATTTCACATTACTATTCTAAGCACAGGACCAAATACAATTGCTGAACCAATCAGACAAGTACATTTTCCTTGTATCTCCCCAGCTTGATACTGAAAACCAGGCAAATATATTTCTCAATGCTGCTGCGTATCACAAAATTCTTGTTATCACAGAGTGATATTCCATCAAGGACATAGCTGTCTAAGCTTTGATACAGTCTTAGATTAACACAGGGCATTTATTTAGTAAAAATCCATGCTAAACTCTGTGGACTTAAAACCTTTTAAATCTAAGCCACCATGTGAAAATGCCATTATTCAGCATCTGTGCCTTTTTGTCTTTAGTCGTAATATCATACCCTTCAGAATTTTTGACAAAAAAACAGCTGCTGGAATGAAAGAAAGAGATATTGAAGAAGTAGAAATCATGCTTTTCTTGATTTATGAAGCTCGGCATAAATACATTAATCAAAACTCTATATAGTTGAAAGATAAAAAATGAAGTGGAGCACGTCTGAATTAATTATAAAAGTTATTCAATACAAGAAACATTACTCACAGATTTATGGGGATGTGTGGATAATAATACAGGAAGGCTCTCACTTTTTTTAAAGAAAAGAATAGAAAGAAAAAAGAATGAAGTACCAGAAAATAATCTGGTGAATTACTTTAATAGTTATGAACAGGGGTGGGATTCAATCGGTGTTACTACCTGTTGAGGTAATTCCCTGTTAGGAGAATGAGTGCATACAGGGAGACGTAGTGAGAGTAATGTTGAATAACACACAAACAGCACACAGATACACTGTACAGTAAATGTAGGTTTTTACTTCCAATAAACGTCCAAGCACAATCCAAGATAAGCAGTCCAAGTCATTCACAGGTAAGGCAATGAGTGTTCAGTTCAGGGATAATCCAAATATCAAAGTCCAGTATCAAAAAATAGTTCAGTAACAGACGTACATCAATGATCAATAACAGTGATTTAGGAGGAACGGCAACTCTCTCCAACAGAATGAACAGAGACTCACTGAGACACTCACTGAGACTAAACAACCCAGGTTTCTGGCTCCATCTTATGGCCATTTGCAGAACCACACCCAATTACAGTTTTAGCATTCTCTTAAAGACATAGTATTCAAATGTCTATCCTATTTTATATATTTCCAACCCAAATAACTGTTAGGTGACTTACATTCCTAGCACTACCGGTTCAGTACTTATGCTGCACGTGCGTGTAATACAACAAAAGCTGTGCCTCCTGGAGAGCTGATAAGCACTGCACGTGGGTGCGCAGTGCTTGAAAACACCTTTTTTACTGCTTTTTCAACCTTAGCAGCTGAGGTTGAAAAAGCAGGAAATAAAGATCAGGTAAGAACCTGGGCAGGCAGGTGGGCCAAACAGCAGCAGACACAGAACAGGTCTGCTGCTCTTCAGAGCTACCGGTTCTATAGAGCCGGGCAGAACCAGTAGCATCCCACCCCTGGTTATGAAGCCTTTATTAATTGGAAATATTTTAGATTTAAGTGCTATACAGACCTTTGCTCAATATTACCAATTGCTTTTCCTATTCCGGAGAATAAGCAACAGATCCAGTCATACAAACAAGTGTATTTTTATCTCCATCTATATTCATTACAGCAACATTCTTCAAGATAGGTTTTCATTTTTTGTTTAAACTTTATCCCCTATGTGCTTGCCACAAGACATCAAATTAAATTAATTGTAATCAACTGGAACATGTATAAATTAAAAGTTCATTTTGAAAACTCAGTCTAGAGAGGATAATCAGTAAAATTAACTTTTGAAGGATAATAGTATCTGAATACTTAAAATTTTTAAAAGTACATGAAAATTCTGATATATCTATTTATGTAAAAGTACTGTATTCTTTAATATTATTTCATTGCTTAGTACTTAAAATAGTTTATTTTGATGTAAATCAGCTGTAAATATCAATATAATCATGACAATGAGTTCTAACACATAATTAGCAATGTGTCATCCTTAATCTTCCAATGTTATGCAGCTAAAACTTAGTTTATACAGTGTTAATATTTTAAGAACTCATTCTAAAAGCCTTTTTTTCCAAGTGAGAATTGTTTGTCCTTGACAAAGAAGAATCCACGGGTGAATCAAGAAAGTAGGCCTCTAGCAAGTGGGAAAAGACATTTTGCAAGAACCAACTGTTGGAGTACTAACTGGATACCCGTGCTTTGCAACGAAACTTGGTGATCAGGCTATGCGGGAGAAATTTGGTTCACAATCCATTGCTCAGTGGTGGTCTGTGATTGAAACACATAAGGTGCCGCTGCCTTGAGTCCAGAAGCAATTCCATAGGTGGAAGGCGTAGACATTTTGGTGAGGTACCGATGCTTAGTACTGTAAGGAGCCCCACACCGCTCCTGAGTGAAGGAGTGGAACGTCTGCCAGTTTGAACTGAGGTAATGGAATGTGAGGCAACTGGCAGACAGAACAGAGTTCTTTTCAGGTGGGGAGGGCCAGTAGAACTCCTTAGCATCAGAGCATGTTAATTACTGTATAAGAAATACTAATGATCTAGAAATTATAAATTAATTATGTCAACAGCCTATAAAGAAAATTTGTATGAGATGTTTTTACAGGTGGCATCTTTCCCCAATGAAAATTGCTAAGATGTTTGAAAATAAGTCACCAAAGTGCTGGAAATGTCAGAAGCTACCAGGATCATACTACCACATGTGGTGGACATGCACAGAGACTTAAAAGTATTGGACTAAAATACATATGTGGCTGGAGAAGATGATAAAACAACCTATAGATTTAAAACCAGAGACATTTTTATTGGGAACTCTGCCTGAGGGTTATAACAAAAGGTTAACGTATTTGATTATTAATATATTAACAGCAGCTAGGATTGTATTTGCACAAAATTGGAGAAATGAAAAAGTTCTGACAGAAAAGGAAGAAGAAAATAATTGATCGTGCAGAAATGAGTAGATTAACAATGGCAATTAGAGAACAACAAGAAAAAGACTATTATAAAATTTTGAATTTATTTTATGAAGGGTTGGATAGAAGAGTAAAGAATTGAATTATATAAGCATAGTACAATATATTGTTACTGATAAATAGATGAGCTAGATAGAGTAAGAAAATGAACTTGAAATATATTATTGAAAGTTAATGATTATAAAGCTAAGGATAATAGAGTGATATATGTGATATAAAATATTAATAAGAATGATAATAAATATATACAAATTAAATAAGATAGCATGATAATATTATTTTGTGCACAAAGAAATGTGTACTCAACTGACACACTGTGGAACAGAAAGAAGGTTTTATGTTTGTTTTTTGTTGTGATAAAAAAAATTATTAAAAAAAAAAGAAATACTAATGGCCATTTCAAAAAATCCTTTCTTAGCGAGCACCTAGAAGCCAAGGAACATACATGTCAAATTTCAAGTTTGTAGGCTTTACGGTTCTGGAGATTTCTTGATGATTGAGTGGTATTTAGCTTTTATATATATATAGATGTATGACCATTGCCAATTCCCTTAATATAGAATCTAACATCTGTCTTGCTTTAATGACCTCATGATAGACATGCTATTCTACATATGACTCTTTGAAAGCCTTACGTGAACTAATTGCTATATTTCATCTATCCAGTAATTGGTACAGATAGAAGAATATTTGTAGCTCAGGGTTGAAATTAGGAGTCATTGGTGCTCTCTGAGCCTTGTTTCTTGCAGATGTGCTTCAATACTGAAACTAGGTAATATCATCAGTGCTAGCTGATGATTTCTAGCACTAATGATGTTACCTAGTTTGAGTAATGAACCATCTGCAAGAAAAAAATGAAACTCAGAGAGTACCAAAGATCCCTCAACAATATATGAAATTATTTTCCTTCTAAACCATCTTTACACCCAATTACAAAACAAACAAAAAAATGAAAACAAAAACAAAATAGAACATTACTTATAAAAATCATGTAATCTTGTGCAAATCTTACTTATTTCAAAGATAGCCACAAAGAGACCTGTGATTGGATTAATATACTTTGGGTTTCATTGAATTAAACTAATTACTGTTATGGCAACATGAGACAGCTATGTTTATCTGGATTTAGCTTCATGCAGGGTTTGGCTGGATTTAGTTTCATGCAGTAATCCCTATTTCCTTTATTTGAAAATATTGTGGAAATGAAAATGTTGACTAGAACATAGAATGACTTGTTTTTTTAATAGAGAGGGAGGGAGGCAGGCAGGAAGTATCCAAAGGCCGGGGGAGGGGACAAGGTTAAGCTGGAAGGAGTAAGACATACTAATGGCAGAGGTGGTATTCAGTAGGTTCTGACCAGTTCTAGAGAACCATTAGTGGACATTTTGAGTAGTTCGGAGAACCAGCAAATACCACATCTGACTGGCCCTGCGACCATCTATTCTCTGCTTCCCAAGTCCCAACTGATCATCTGGGTCTTCATTTGTTGCCCTGCACAGGAGAATGGAGCTGGAAAGCAGGTTATGAGGTGGGGATGGAATGGAATTTTGCAGTAACCTTCCCCCAGAGTGGGGAGGGAATGGAGATTTTACAGTATCCTTCCCCTGTAGTGGGTTGGGAATGGAGATTTTACAGAATCCTTCTCCTGCCACACCCATCAGGCCATGCCACGCCCACCAAGTCACACCCACAGAACCAGTAATAAAAAAAACTGAACCCCACCACTGACTAATGGCTGTAATTTATGCATTTAATTATATAAATAAATCCAATTATTGTCCCCAATCAGTTTACAGAGAACAAACAGACAGGGCTTCGCAATTCTTAGATTATTACCACAGTGGCCACATACATCTACTGAGAAGGCACTTCCAGAAAATGTTGAGTGTTCCTTCAACAAGTCATGATAAAATTGTGAAGTAATACAAATAAAAAAATATGTAGGCTTTTCTCAAAGTGTCAACACCCTGAATATATTAGTATGATCAAGAGAAAATATGCTGACTTGCATAGAGTAACATGAATGTCTTTGGGTAAAGCCAGGGGTGGAATTCTACCAGTTTGTACCTATTCACTAGAACCGGTTGTTAACATTCTAAGCAGTTCAAAGAACCAGTTGTTAGAAGAAATTACTAGCCCAATCCTGAAAGGAAGGCAGGAAGGAAACATTCTGGTGTTGCTTACAGAAACTACCTCTCCATTCTTGGCAGGACTAGACTTCCTGACTCAGGAACTTCTTTGGAGTTTTTTCCCCTTCTTTGCTGGTACTTTGCTTGTATGGAGTGACCACTCAAAGTTACAATGGCACTGAAAAAAGTGATTTATGACCGTTTTTCACACTTGTGACTGTTGCAGCATCCCCACAGTCATGAGAGGCCAGGCAAGGAGATGCATGCCTTGACACCCAGCCAATAACATGACCACCAAGCCATGTCCACCCAGTCACATGACCACCAAGCCACCCCCACCACCTAAGCCACAGCCACAGAACCAGTTGCTAAAATATTTGAATCCCACCCCTGGGTAAAGCTGAGCTTTACCTGGGGAATATTGGCTAAAACAAATACAAACAAACCCAGATTATCCTTAGTATTAACAAAAAATGCTTCTTGCAGTCAGACACCTAATCAGAGATTCATAATTGACTAATTGGAAGAAAATATGGAAAAAACACTACTTAAAGATACCAGTCTGGATCTCAACAATGGAGGCGATGATCCATCCAAATAATCTGGATATTACTAAAATGATTAAATATAAGGACCTATTGGATACGCAAGGAAATCTGAAATCGTGGCAAGACCTTTAAGATCAGGGATTAAAAATTGGTCGGTGGGCATATCTTCAAATTCAAAGTAGATACAAACAGGACAAGAAAGAATTTGGAATTAATAATAAACTCCAGAAGTTAGATAAAATTTTATTAGGATCAGGCAAAAAAATATATATAACAAAATTTTATAATTATTTATTAGAGGTAGAATTAGAGAAAGAAATTGTTAAAGGGAACATGATAGCCTGGAGTAGGAATATGGGATGTAATATCACCCAGAATAGGAAAAGATCTGGGGTAGAAATAACAAAATCACAAAATCAGTAGCATACAAAGAAAATGCCTATAAAATGTTTTACAGGTGGCACCTTCCTCCTTCGAGATTAGCGAAGATGTACCCCAATATGAGTCGAACTGCTGGAAATGCAAAAAAAAAGAAGGAACTTTCTTCCATATGTGGTGGCCTTGTACAGAAGCTCAAAAATATTGGCAGAAAATTAGAAATTGGCTGGAGGAAATGACAAGAGAACAGATCAAATTTAAATCAGAGTCCTTTCTATTAGGGATCTTTGATAAACAACTACCAAAAAAGTGAAATATATAATAATACATATTTTAACAGTGGCCAGATTGGCTTTTGCACAAAGTTGGAAACAGCCTCATGTTCCATCAGAGGAGATGATTATTCAAAATATTTCAAGTTGTGCAGAAATGGACAAATTAACCTTTGCATTAAAAGATAAAGACACTTCAATATATTACGACAGCTGGAACTGCTGGTACAAATGGATAAACCAAAGATAGATTTCACACTAAAAGGCAAAAGAAGATAAGATAGAATCATAGTAGTGATATACAGATACATGTAAGGATTAATTGTGTATATGGCATAAAATAAGGATAAAAAGGAAGTCTCACAAACTGTTGAAGATGAAAAGTTTTTAATTGTTTTCTGTCTTTTTCTTCTATTCTTTTTTTTCTTTTTTCTTTTTCTCTTTTGCATTTATGTATGAGTTGTTGGTCTATTTTAATTGTAAAATCAATAAAGTGTATTTTTTAAAAAGAATGCTTTTTGCAATGGCAATAATGTGGTAAGAATATATGTGACTTTTTTTTTCTAACAGGTTTTTGAAGAAGCTATTGGATAGTTGATTTCTATCAACTTTGGGAAGCGCCACTTTTGCTATTGCTTAACTTAGATGGCTCATCGAATCTTTTCTTTTACTCTTCTGAATACTTTTTCCTGTTGTTTAAATGGGTAGCAAAACCCTTCCTTCCTGATCCCCAATGGGAGATCTTTTCTATCCCTTCTCACTCCCACATATGAATTATTCTAGTATTGCCCTGGAGATATCATTATGCATTCAATTCACTCTACAGACCTGAGTTGAAAGGATGCCCAGAAGAATTATGCCACCTCAAAGGTTTGGAAATCCTTGTTTTCTTTCTGCTCTAAGTTTCACAAATTATTAAAAGAGATTGTTAAAAATTAAAAAGCAGAGCTTGTAGCTGAAAACCACCTTCTTTGGAGATGCTGCAAGAATTCTAATAATGTAGCTGATGCGTTCAAAACTATGTTCTTTTTTTTGCAAAAGAAATAGCTTCTATGATATGTGTGCATGCGATTATGAATAACATGAATGTTCTAAAATAAAAAATACTGTTGTAGTACAGTGAGTGGTATGCCTTTTAAAATAATATCAGCAATGAATATTATTCATTTTGAGGAATTTCAGTCTATATCTGAATTCCCTAAAAATATCTTGAAAAATTTTAAGTAGCAAAATAAGAAATGGAATATGATTTTGATGCCAAAACCAAGTTACAGTGGATTTTTCATTGCAATTTCAGAACTGCTTGGCATAAATCTAAAAATTAAGTCTTCATTATAATATGGAGATAAATATAGTAAATTATTCTTGCCTATTTTCTATTTGCCATGGGTTTCATATACCTCATTATTAATGCTTATATATGTTGTAACTGATATCTTTAATATTTCAGACTTTAAATTATATTTAATTATTTTTCTTTAAATAAAACTACATGTTATTTAACCTTACCACAAAATCCCATGCTAGTTCAGGCATAATATTAATAAAAACTTCACTCATGATTCTAAATCATTGTTGGAAATGTAACATTTGAACCAATGGCATTTATATACTCAACTAAGAATGTTCTGCAATGAACTCATGTGCATGCCTATAATTGAGATTGTGATTATACTCTGATATTGCACATAATTAGTGGAGACAGAGGCTACATTCAGACAATCAATATTTCATCTTAAGAAATCAAGATAGGCATATATTCATTGAGACACCAGTATGAAGTGATTCCATAATTTTCTTTGTGTGAATAATGAAACAACCAATAGCTTTAATTTCAATCCAGAAACTATGGTTAATGGCCTCCAAACAAGGTAGAATATGAGCCTCTTTTTAAAATTGATATCTGGTATTTGATTAAAGTTATAATTAATTGTGACTTCTGGGCATCCTCTCTTAAATAACAAAAGTTAAAATACTGAAGTTTGCAGAAGACACAACAATGATTGGTCTCATTCAAGATGACAAATCTGCATACAGACAGGAGGTTATACAACTTGCCTTGTGGTGTCACCAGAACAATCTGGAACTGAACACACTCAAAACCATAGAAATGGTAGTAGACTTCAGAAGAAACCCTCCAATGCTACCACCTCTTACAATACTAGACAACACAGTATCAAGAGTAGAGAACTTCAAATTTCTAAGTTCTACTTTATCACATGACCTAAAATGGACACCTAACATCAAAAACATCATCAAAAAAACACAACAAAGAATGTTCTTTCTGTGCCAACTCAGAAAGCTTAAAGTGCCCAAGGAGCTGCTGATACAGTTCTACAGAGGAATTATTGAGTCTATCATCTGCACTTCTATAACTGTCTGGTTTGATTCTGCAACCCAAAAGACACAGACTTCAGAGGATAATTAGGACTTCAGAAAAAACAATTACTACCCATCTGCCTTCAATTGAGGACCTGTATACTGCATGAGTCAAAAAGACGGCTGTGAAAATATTTACAGACCCCTCACAACCCAGACATAAACTTTTTCAACTCCTACCCTCAAAATGACGCTATAGAGCACTGCACACCAGAACAACTAGACACAAGAACAGTTTTTCCTCAAAAGCCATTTACTCTGCTAAACAAATAATTCTCTCAACACTGTTCAACTATTACAAAGTCTGCACTACTATTACTGTTAATCTTCTCATCCCTCCTTATCACCTATTCCCTCCCACTTGTGATTGTAGGACTGTAACTTTGTCACTTATATCCTTACAATTTATATTGACGGTTTCCTAGTATGATTTGATTGCTGATTGTACCCTATGACTATCATTAAGTGTTGTACATTATGATTCTTGATTCTTAACAAATGTATCTTTTCTTTTATGTATACTGAAAATATTTACACCAAGATAAATTCCTTGTATGTCCAATCACACTTGGCCAATAAAGTATTCTATTCTATTCTAAAAAGAAAAAGAAAGAATCCTGATGGCACAGGCAATGATTCTCTTCACTTTTCCTTGGTTATTGATTGAAGTTATCACTCCAATCCCAGTACCATCACAAAATTCTGCCACCCAACATTTGCTGTATCAAGAGTCCTTACTATAAACCCAGAAAGGGTCCATGTGCACTTACCACTATAGCTTTAATAAACAATATTCTAAGGACCATGAGTAGTAGTTCCTTCAACTGAAAATCCAGCACTGCCTAATACCTACCGTATTATATGCCAAAACCCTGGTTAGTCCTGGCATTGGTTCACCCTACTGCCATTATAATTTTGATCATTTTTTATCCTTGAAACTGTGAGTCAACCTGTCAACTTACCTCCTGACCATCAGCTGGCAAAAAAAAAAAAAACCAGCTAAGAGTTGTTAAATCTCTTTATTAATTATTATTTTCTAAAAGTCTACATATTTCATTACTGTATTTTATTGTCTAACCATTGATAGAATAAAATCGATATGTATTAGATCATTGTAGTTGTCTGTGGTTCTACTAGGAAATACTGGGCATGATCCATTGCTGTTTACAAATACTGAGCCAAAGAATGTGTTAAAGAGATTGGCTTTAATAGTGTCATCATTGCAGTCTTTACCAGTATCATGTTAAGAATAGAAACAGGGACAATGGTAAGGTCAAATATGATATGTACCAAAACAGAAGGCACAAGATAACAAAGACATAATAACACTGAGTTAATTTGTGATCTAAAACTTAATTCTTATGTTTCTATCAAAGTAAAATCCTGTTGTTGTTGTTCAACTAGTTCTTCAAAATGTCTCAGTGGGAATTGAAATTTTGGGGAATAATTTTTGGAGAAGCTAAACCCCAAACATTTTATTTCTTAATCTTTCAGTACTGGTATAGTGTTTATTTTCTTTTATTTTGAATATACCAGAAAAACTTTTTAAAGTTGATTGTTTTTGATTGTTGATTGTTGATTTGTTTTGTTTTTCCTAGCACTCTTCACTAAAGGTTTCATACAAATTACAAATGATGTCAACATCATTTCAAGAAATGTTTTTACATAGTACTGTAGTCTATTCTTCTATCTTCTGTAAGCATCCCTTTTTATTTTCAGATATTAACTTTTTGTATAACCACATTACATTATTCTGCTTTCCCTTTTATTTTCTCAATGGAATGTCTTACAATTCTGCTTTCAGTTTTTCTTTACTTGAAATTCGCATGCATTCTGGGCTCAATCTCTTATCAGATTTCCCCCCATGGAATCTGATTTATAATTGTTCTGGATTTATCAGTGTCTGATTTCTTGAGGTTTTGCATATGGCTATATTCAGCTTTAGTTCCCCTTAACATAAAACATTCAAATATTATATGTCATTTCTCCCCTCCAACCCAATACTCCCTATCTCCATATTGTCTCCTGTCTTTCGCATAGATTGGGTCAAGTAAATCATAGTTGATGTTTTAATGCCTTCCATTACCTTGTGAAAAATAAATTTGTTAGTAAGACAGGACTGAAACTTTCGGAAATGAATTTGAGAGGCATGGACTTACAAAAAATGTCAGGATAATTATATTCCCCATGACAACTAATTTATGCCCCTTTAGAATATCTGTAAATTGTTTTGGATAATACCATCTACATCTTCTCTTTTAAATGGTCAGTGATATAAATCATTGTGTTGGTTGGTCACAATAATTTTAACCCAGATGCTCTCAATAGGATCATCAAGTTTATTCCTTTTAGATTTCTGTACTTTGAGGAAATTTTAACATACAGTACAATCCCTCCTTTCTTTCTATGATTTTTTATACTTTTCTATCAAAATATGCTGATTCATTGCCATCATGCTTCTCAGTCAGTGACATCTGCCCACCATGATAATGCCAAAATGATAATCTGGAAATGTCATCTTACAAATACTTTTCTTACATGCCTATGTCCCATGTCTGATAAAAGTACATGGATCGGACCATGCGTGTGATGACATCCTTCTTCTATGTTGTCATTTATCCCCTCTTCACCACCCTGTGCAGACAAAAAAGTTTTCTATTACGGGATTCAATTTGGGCCAGTCACTGGGACCAGAGGTTTTTTCTTCCAAGCTTTCAGACTCCTATCAACAGGAGTGCTGATTTATCACCAGCCTATCCAGTACTTAGAAGGCGAGCTGGGCAGCAAAAGCAAATGACAGCTAATGACTTAAAAGCCAGCCATCAACACACCCCAATCAAAATCTAAAAAGCCGCTTACAACAGGCACTATAAATAACCAACATATACCATGTTTCTCACAAAATAAGGCTGGGTCTTTTTTTTTTTTTGGACCCCTGAAAAAATGGCTAGGCCGTCTTTTCAGGGGTGACTTAATTTCTCCACCAAGAGCAGCCCATATGAACGTACCTCTCCACAAGGCCATTTCTATTGGCTGACGAAAGCGCGCACATACACAATCCCTCGCCGCGAGGCTACTTCTACTGGCTGATCAAAGTGGCTGGTGACTGCCCTTGGGGAACTTCCATCACCCAAAAGACACTGACTAATGGTGAGGGGACACGGACAGCCACACTCACCCCGAAGCAGCTGGGGACTTTGCCTTCAAGGGAGCTTTCGTCAGCCGATAGAAGTGGCTTCACGGCGAGGGGAGTGTGTGTGTGCACTCGCCCTGAGGCCGCTTCTACTGGCCAATCGAAGTGGCTGGTGACCGCCCTTGGGGAGCTTCCATCACCCGAAAGACACTGCCTAATGGCGAGGGGACACGGGCAGCCATGCCTCGCCCCAAAGCGGCTGGGGACTCTGCCTTCGGGGAGCTTCTATCGGCTGATGTTCTATTGGTAGATAGGGTTATTCTAGCCTAGGCTACTTGCAGGGAATTCCTAAAGGCAAGTTTTCTCTCCACCCCCCCCCCTCCTTTCTCCCCATTTCTCTTCACCTTGTGTAGTTCTAACAAATGATTTGAAAAATGGCGGGGAAATGCATGGATTAAATAGGCCTAAATTTTGGGGGTGGGGCTTAATTTCACCTCATGCCTAGAAATCATGCTGGGCCTTCCTATTGGTGGAGACCATATTGTTGGAGAAACACGGTAGTAAGAGCGCACACTCTGCTACAGAAAAGTTCCCTGAGGATAGGTTCCAGCATGAGTCCGAAAGCTCGGAAGACAAAATCTCTTGTCCCAATAACTGATCCTGCAACATTATCTGGGGACATGTATATTAGCCTTCATCCAGAAGTTTTCTATTATTGTATATTAACTCTTTTTGCTTTCTTGTGAGATGAGTTAATTGTTTATTGTCCAATGTCTCTCTGGGACCAATTTGAAAAATAGTGCAAGCATTGTGATCCTTGTTCAGGGATAAGATATCTTATCTTAATTATTTAAACATATATGAAAAAAAGTATCAGGTTTAAATACAGTTTTGATACTTTTACCCATGGAAAGCTCATATTACAAGATAGTTCATTAGATGCCATTGAGTCAAGCTCAACTCAATGCTTGGTATCTGCACGGATATAAGTCTCTATGTAGTAACAACTTGTAGCTCTGCCAAGGACATCAGAATGTCTTGGATATCCATTCTATTTCCTTCAGTCTTGCCAAGCAGAGATTGTTTTTTCCATCATCCATTCACATCACATTCCCAAAGTATATGAGTTTCTTTTTAGTGATGATTGCCTTGTGTTTGGCAGATAAATATGCAGGTAATAATACTGACTTTTTTCCCCCATTGAAAATAAGCGTGCTCTTTTTTTCAATCATCTAGGAATAGCAACTAGCCACAAAGTTCTCATAATGAATTTACAGAGAAAATGACAGCCCAATTTTATTCCCTTCACCATTTTGTTTTTCGTTAATTATGTGGCAGAAAAAAATTGACCCAACTATAAAACATCAGTCATATATATAAACAAACACTTTCTCTTCCTGTTCCATAGGTAAGAAATGAATCACTAGAGGAAAATGCAAGAGATAGACTAAATTCATAATTAAAAGACAATTTCATTTCACAGAATACAAAATGACAGTATACTGCTGACACTAACAAGATCTGATGAGCATGAAGCTGTTATTAATAAGAGAGCAGTAGAGCAGTAGCTGCAGACCATATCTTTCAGAAAACTGAAGAAAACCTTCCCAGAAAGTCAGTGTTCAGTTACAGGATTGTAAAATACATTTAATAATGATATTTTGTGCTTCCCAAGTACCCTTTATTGCTTTTGAAAGATTTTGGGAGAGAACTATCACACAGTTCAAACTCAGATCTGTCTAATTTATGGCTATTTCTATAGTATCATAGCTCTAGCTAAAACTGCAAGGTTGAGTGAACTTCTGTATAACATTGAACTGGGGGAAAAACAGATTTTTTTTTACTTCATGTGCAACAGATATGAAAAGGAGAATATCCCTATCAACCTCATAGGTGACCTTCAATCATACACAACTGTACAATATTAAACACTTCAATACAACAAAGCTCAATCTATATAGAACAATTCTGAACTTTTAAAAGGAAGCAATGCACTCTTGAAAAAATACTAACCTTCTTGTTCGTAGTAAACTAGGATGTAAGAAATGATATTTATTAAGATATGCTCAGATAAGGTTTCTGCCCATGATGAGTGGCTCTGTTCCAGAAAATAGAACAAATATTCTAACAAGTACATTTGCTCATAAACCTTTATAAATTACATTCCATTTCAAATGAAAGTAGTAGTTTATAGTCAGTAAACACACAAAGAGATACAAATACACACATAACAAATAGCTGTTTTGAGAAAGGATTGGGTGAGAAGAGAAGGCAAGAAGCTGCCATAAGACTATTTGCTTCATAAAATGCAGCAGGGACAGCATGCAAAGCACAGCTCCTGGAAGTTTTTCGAAACCTTTATCAACAGTAGATGTAGGAAAAGATTGTATTTTCTTCTGCTTCATGAACTTGTGTGTGTGCTCATCTTTGTCCCGTTATGTTGGGTTTGTGTGTGTATAGCACACGGAAGACTTATACTTTGTTCTGTGCCATGTGACCAGAAGCATAGGAATGATACTTAGAATGGAGGAATTCTCAATATTTTGAACATCTCCCCAACTGACTCTCTTAGAGCAGAGGTGTCAAACTCGCAACTCGCACGCAGGTCATGCCCACCCCAGCTCCACAAAGAAAAAAAATGTTGCAAAAGTTCATGTGACAGCAATGTGACACCACAAGTTTGACACCCCTGTCCCAGATGAAAAAAATGGGATAATTTCTTTTTCTTTATAGTTCCTGGTCAGAATTAGCCCATCTTTTTTGCTTTAGGTTTTCTCCTCATACCAAATTTGTTGAAGTGTTAGAAAATTACTGTGCTGATGTACAGATTCAGTTCTAACCCTCTTTATATATTTTATTTTCAACACTTTCTTGTTTCTGCAGAGATTCTCAGTCATCCAGGTCATAGCTGTTTCAAAGGTGCTTTTTTGTTCAAAAGGCAACTTGACTGTGGGTATTTTCCTTGAGGAAAAAGAAGAAAATGTTTTGCTTCTCATCCAAAAGCTTCATCAGTTCTGGTGGTGGGAGATAGAAGGATAGGTTCTAATGGGAGTGTGTGAGAGATGGAAGGATTGTATTTCTTTGCAGTCATCTGGTCATTAGCACTCTCTGAGAGTTGTTGAGGCCACTTGTGGGGTTTATCTGTGCCTTCAGGGTCACCTGAATCAGGGGACAATTGGTTCTGGAGTCTTCTTGGAACTGTAGCAAAGGTTCAATTGAAAAGTAGAGATAGGTGGTATTTTATTCCTCATCCTCTGGTGAGGAAGGATGCTCAGTTCTAACATAGATGGATTGTTTTACCCCTCTTTTAAACCAATGGTCCTCTCTATCCAAAATTCCATTGGGTTGGAAATAAAAAAAACAAATCTGCTTCCTGCCTCCATTTTCAGCATCATGTACACTCACTCGGGCTATTGAATTCCAGTGTAAAATCAAGGGAAGCACACAAAGGTCAAAAGAAGAATCAGTCAGCACAGTCTCATTTCTGCACCAGATTAATGAATTATACTCATTCAAATATCTTTGGCAGTTAAGACTGAAGCCAGTATCAGCAGCTCAGTGAGGTAGGTTAGATGATTACTGAGAGAATAACCAATGATATGTCAACAACACCTCACAATCAACTGATCTGCTTACTGCAACTATCATTCTTGGTTTTTGTTGTCAAGCTGGAGGAGGTTTTTTTTAATCCTAACTTATCAACAATATAAAAATATGTAGCCAATGGAAGCAGTCCTTAGATCAACCTAGAGCTGGAATTAAAATGGCTCCAAAAATTGTTCATATTCTAATTGATTCTGATATTGAATGTGCACAAGATATTGAATAAGAAGTTATATTGATTTTAAGGCAGTTCTATTAAAAAAAAAAAAGCAGATTTTTGAACATCAACTTAGGGATTTCTTTTTCCATTTGAATTCCTAGAAAATTTTATGAGTAGGCTATATTAGCTCCATTTCTGCTAAAGATTTTCCTCCCACAGTTTATGCAAGTCCTCCTGTCAGAAATGACAGCTTGTATTCCAATTATGCCTATGTATTGATTTCTTATGAGAGACATAACTAATTAGGTAGTTAGTAACAAAACTACCACAAGCTTTTTTAATCTTCCCAGACTAATGAGTTCTATACATTTCACCAATTATCTGCATGATGTATTATAGTATCTTGATATCAGTACATGTCATTTAGTACATTATTGAAGTTAAATCAAGTAAATGGGAGTTTGAGGTAGACTTCATCCTTCTATTTCATTAGGTAATTTTTCCTCAGTCAGTCTGTGGTCATTGGGTAAATTCAGTCTTTGGACTGAAGCCCAGAATTTTCAGTTCCAATCCTTTAAAGAAAAGGCTGCTAAAATAGTTCGTAATGCTATTTATTTGGCAAGACTTTTAAGTAATTAGTTTGAGAAATCTCATTATCCAGCACAACTCTTCCCCTTCTTAGTTATTATCCTAACTAGCAATTTCTCTGTTTATTTTCTCATTCATAATAATTGGGCCAGCACAAAATATGACTATTCAAAATCACCTGATACTTACCACAATCTGTTAATGTCTCTTCTCAGAGAATCACTGGTAGAAAATGAGAAATGTGGGTCTGAAAATACATCTATTAAGAAGTACTAAAATAATCCTCACTTATTAATGGCTTCCTTTTAACATCCCAGTTAGCTTGTCTACGGGCAATTGTTTGTTACAGGTCTAGTAGGGTTGTAATCTAGACTGGGAAATCAAAACATATCCTGAAAAAAGGCAAATGATCTACTTGCCAAAAGAAACCACATTCGTACATTTATGAATTCACCTGAGAGTTTTCACCTTTTGATTCATTCAAAAAGATGGGCTTTGATGCCTTTCAGAATAAAAGCCCAAAACCGATTCTGTGAAGCCATCCTAATCAGTTGCAACTACTTATGGGGCTAATATAACCATTAACATTTAACTGTAAAATCATATAAGTAAACTAGCTGCAAATTTTTTTTGGGGGGGGGACTTTAAAACCAATTATCAGGAAGTAAATTCAGTTAACTAGTTTCTAACTTACATATAAAAGGTTGTACTTCAACTATTGTTCTTTAAAAGCAACTATATTTGCTTTGTGACTAGAAAAGGATGTTTTCATTGTTACCAAAATTTTCATCTATTGTTGAATAAACATTTTGTTCAGCAATAGATATAATTGTAGCCAAATACATTAATGTTGCAATTTCTTCCTTTCTCTTCCCTCGATTTACAGCCATTTATTTAATGACCAAAGTTACAACAGCACTGAAAAAAGTGACTTATCACTGTTTGTCACACTTATGACTTTTACAGCATCCCTGTGGTCATGTGATCAATATTTGGATGTTTGACAACTGCCATGTATTTAATGATGGTTGCAGTGTCCCAGGATCATGTGATCAGCTTTTGCAACCTTCTGATAAGCAAAGTCATTGGAGAAGCCATATTCACTTAACTATATTACTAACTTTATAATTGCAGTGATTCCCTCGACAGCTGTAGCAAGAAAGGTTGTAAAAGTAGCAGAAAACTCACTTAACAACTGTTAGATTGTAGGGTAAAGGAAGACGCAGGACAAGTAGATCAGTTAAACACTTTATTTTATCTCCACAGAAACTGAAGAACTCAAGCGGCAGCAACCCCTTTTACAGCGGAGCTATCCACGGCTTTAGCCAGTGACGGCTGTTTAATTTCCCGCTTTCATGGATCAGCCAATCACAGGTAAGTCTGCTAATATCTTACAACAACTATAATGCTTAACAATGGAAATTTTGGGTTCAGTTGTAGTCATAAGTTGATGACTACCTGTAGTATATTCATTATATTTCAGAACAGTTTCTATAATAGCTCACCATATCCTAAATTAACATATATCTTTCATTTAAAAAAACATTAGCCATATACATTTGCTATTTGAATTTTAAAAATTTATCAGTCACTGTTAAATATACTATGTACTTGAATTTGATATAATATATAGAATATATATAGAATAATATATAGAATCTTTCCAGTTTGAAAAAACTGTAAACTATAGTTTTACAAAGGACTGTTTTTTTTCTCTAACATATCATGTTATAAAATTATCTTGTAAAAGGTAACAGAACTATTGTGTCAAAATGTGCCTTTTAATTTTTCCAAAGTTTTTTTCCCCCATTGAAGTAGCTTTGGCTTCCTACATCATTCTTTGGAAGTTTTATAGCTTCTTTAGAATATTTCTGGGTGGCATTTGGAAATTTATTGTTGGGAAGCAGGTCTAGACTAGATTAGACTAGAATTCTTTATTGGATGCACACAATGTATTCTACAATTTGAGATAATCATAATCATAAAAAACAATCATCATAAATCATAGATACAACCCTCAGTGATAGTCATAGGATACTAAAGCAATCAACATAAATCATAATAGGATGCTAAATAAAAGTAATCAACATAAATCATGAGATACAACAAGTTACAGTCATAAGAATCTAAGTAAATAGGTAATAGATGAGATGGATAATAAGTAACACAGCCCTGCTAGGTGGTTTGACATCTAAGGGCATAAACAGTATTGTGAGAAATAGTTGTTTAATACAATGATAGCATGGGGGTAACTGTCTTTGTGTCTGATTGTTTTGACATGCAATGCCCTATAGCGTTGTCTTCAGGGAAGAAGTTGAAACAGTTTATGTCCAGGATGTGAAGATGAGCTATTGTTAATATTTTCCAATGTGCAACAATTAACTTATTTATTGGAATGGGCTGTGCTTCAGCTCAAAAGCCTGAAAGGTGCTTTGGAGAAGATGCAAATGCTGTACTTGTCAGCACTCCTTAGAGAAGCCGCATCTTTTCCTGAATCTCATACCATCATACCAGCTGCACAATGCCAAGAAAATAACAGTTGACTTAAAGAGGCACTGACAATGCACCTATTGTATATCTATTCTGAAGAACCTTTCTGCCTTTGGATCTGAAGTGCAGAATACCCCTGCTTGTTCACCATATAATATGCATCTAAACAGAAAGTGATGTCTCACTTCTGCATTGCTCTCTCTCTCATACAAAACCACAAAGAAGGGGGGAAGGGAACCCAATCCCACACATATTAAGATGTTCACAAAGCTTTAGGGAGATACTCCCAGTTTATGAACATTTGATCAAATTTCCCCACTGAAAATTCATCAACTAAAGTAGCAGATAAAATTAGTTATGACACAGCGCTTTGTAGATTCAGTGAGGGAAGGTTGTAACTCTGTTATTCAAAGCACTTATCAATTTTGAAATGCTGCTTCCATATATGGAAAGCATATCTACAGGCTGGTTAAATGATGTGATGGTTGTCTCTCATTGACATGCCTTATTTTGGTCTGTCAAAGCTCTTTCTGTTCTTTTGCTTCAAGACCAAGCTTGCCTTAGCCTGGCACTCCATCAAAAGCAATACAATAATGAGAGGCTTGTTCCTGGGGCAGCAAAACATTGCCAGGCAGTTGTGCCAGTCCACCTGGAACTCAGCAAAACCTAGTGATCTCATATGTCAAATTACATCCTTTCTTAAAGGTAAAACAGGAGACATTGCCTGGAAACTCAGACAAGAATTTGAAACAGTTCATTTTCACATAGATTTTTTTTAAAGAATAATGTTTTGTTAAATTGGAATTTGATACAGTCTGCATTAGTTCAGCATAACTGAGATTCTTTGTTGGACAATTTTAGATGCTCTGCTTCTCCAAGGAAGCAGGAAAATATTTCAAAAATGCACTGTGCTAAAATCAATATAATATATCATAATTTATGATATAAAGTATTCCATCCCTTCTATTTTCATACCATTCTGAAAGGCCCCCCCCCCCAAATTCCTGAAGCAGCTACAACAAACAAATCTTTCTCAAACCTCAAAAGGTTTGGTATTCACTTGCCTTCAGATCTCAACACCAGACATTTGAATCAAATTTTGCCTTCCTCACATCTCAGATTGGAATCAAATCGGATCTGAGTTTCATAGGATTAATATTAAGCTCACATCAAAACCCTCTTTCAACTAGGGGATTTTTTTTCCTGCTTTTCCCCCTTATTTTCAAAGTACTCTCAAATTTCTTTACAATATCTTTTGATGGTATTTTGAAGCCTTTTTTAGTCTGATAAAATGTTGGATGGTGCTGATGTTGTTTTTACATTACCCAATTTTACACTGACCTGGTCTGTTCACGCTTCCTAATCTGAGAAATCCCCGTGAGAAAATACCTCTTAATGTGTTATTCTTTGGGGGGTAATTGAGGGATAGGAAGGCAGCAGGACTGCAGATTAGAGATATTGTAAAATGAAAGACAAGACAATTGCAAACACCTCTCAGCCCTCTGGTTACCAATATAAATTTAAAGCATTCCAACTGCGTATTTCTTCTTGAATAAACATACAAAAGTCCATCACTCATAATTAAGCTTAAGTTCATATCCTCATTTAAGTATTGATTTCATGTGACTAAGAACTATGTGAAGACAGCACCTCCTCCAGTACCCATCCTACGGTCTAATATCCATGCCCTCTAAAAAGCTCTGCATAGAGGAGTTGCTTCAGTTGTCCTGTCTCCCCTCATGAAATGAAATCCGAATCACAGATGCAGGGTCTCATATGCTGGAAATCTCCAGATCTTTAAAGAGGTACTGAACTTCATCAAAAAAAATTTTTTTCAAAAACGTTGCTGCAGAACACCTCCCTTATAGGCAGCAGAGCTGGCTAACAACAGCTTCTGAATATCCACAGAATAGCAACAGCAATAGCACTTAAGACTTAAATACCACTTCACAGTGCTACACAGCCCTCTCTAAGTGGTTTACAAAGTCATCAGATTGCCCCCAACAATCTGGGTCCTCATTTTACCAATCTCGGAAGGATGGGTCAACCATGAGCCAGTCAGGATCGAACTCTTGGCAGTGAGTTGAATTAGCATGCGATACTGCATTCTAACTATCGTGCCACCAGAGTGCTTAGATGCTACTGTTAGCAAGGTAAATGGGCCAAGCAAGGCTGACCACAGAAGATCTTTGTGATGTAGGAAGAAAGCCTTCTCTGCCATTGTCTCTGCTCTGTGGAATATCCTCCACACTCTCTCCTGGCTTTCCAAAAAGGGGTTAAAACATGATTCTGCACACATTTATGGGGTGGGTTAGTGCCATGGCAGCTCTCCCTTTGCCTTTCTCAACTAAATTTTTAACAGGGTTTAAATATTTTTGCCACCTAAAAGTTTTTTTTTATTTTTAATTCTAAAATTTGACTCTAACATTTTTATCTACTGCTTTTATAATTTTATGTGTTATTGTACGTCTCCGCCTGAGTCCCTCTTTGAGAGAGATGGGCAGTTCAGAAGTGTAAAAAATAAAAATAATAAATACATAAAACCCATCCTTTACCACTTCGAGCATGGAGTATCTCTATGGAGATACTATTGAAATGATACCAACACAAAAGTACTGCTTTATTCTCTGAGAATATTTGGAAATCAAAAGCATAATTATAAAATGAAAGTCAATTTAGTGTAAAGATTAAGGTATCGGCCTAGAAATCAGGAGACCATGAGTTCTAATCCCACTTTAGGTACAAAGCCAGCTAGGTGACCTTGGACCAGCCTCTCTCTTTCTCAGCCCTGGAAAATGGCATTTTTTTCCTGAAATTTGACTGGCAGTCAAGAGTGACATGAAGGTACACACACATACTGGACAGTGGTGGGATTCAAAAAGTTTTACTACCGGTTCTGTGGGCGTGGCTTGGTGGCCATTGTGTGGCTTGCGGGTGTGACTTGGTGGGCATGGCAGGGGAAGGATATTGTAGAATCTCCATCCCCGCCCCACTCCAGGGGAAGGATACTGTAAAATCCCCATTCTGTACTCACCCCACTAACCTGCTTCCCAGCTCCGTTCTCCTGTGCAGGGCAATAAAAGAAGATCAGCTGAGACTGAGGAGGCAGAGAATAGATGGGTCTGAGCCAGTCAGAGGTGGCATTTGCTGGTTCTCTAAACTAGTCAAAATTTCCGCTAGCGGTTCTCCAGAACTGGTCAGAACTTGCTGAATAACACCTCTGATACTGGAAATTAGAAGAACCATCATGTTATGAAATTATAGAAGCTTTCAGTAAGGCTCCACCAATATAAGAAAGTTAATATTTTACTGAATGTTTGTGATAGACTAGATTATCATATTCATAAAATACATTATACCCCACCAATGAACCAAATCACAGTGATCTCTAAAAAAACCATCATCATCATCATAACCTAGAGATTAAAATTTCCCTATATTTTTTTCCTCTTTGGATAAAGCATTACCTGTAAAATACTTTCATATAGAGTACATTCATCTTCATCTGTTCTATCAGGCTCAATTAGTATATTCCTTCCAAGATGAATGCTGCACAGACTTCAGATAAGTCTACCTTATTATTGCAAAGGGCACATACACTTATTCCACAAAGCTAATTAAGGATTATTTCAAGGATGGAAAAAAAAATCTGTACAGTTTTTTAAAAATGGAAAAGTTAGGAGTGAGAAAGCTGTATTTATCTATGCTATTCAGATGTGGACAGCTTTTTTTTTTAATTTGCAAGGTGAATTATCTCCAGCATTTGACTGATTTTCGAAAGCCAAAATTTGGACATTTCTATTAGCACAATAGTTATAATACCCAACATACAGAGGATAATTCCCAAAAAACTCAGCACTCATCTTTAGACTCAAATGAGTTTTCATCCTTAAATCCAGAGATTTAAATAAAGTAAGAAAACGGCTAGTTTGTAACTATGAATACCCTGAATCTTCTATATTTTGTCTGATGAACATTTACAACCAAGTTTCTAGAAGCAATCATTATTTCCTAGAAAGAGGAAGTAAATTACGAGCAAATGGCTTTAAGATTTATTCTTGTATCTCCAAGAGTTGTTCTTTAGACTCTTGAGGTTCTTTCTGTCTTCAAAACCTGGAAAAGAACCTCATGTAACTGAAATTATTTGAACAGTTGGAATTATTCATAACTATTGGGCATGTTGTTATACATATGCATGCAATTATAAACTGGGAAAGTGTCATTGTTCTAAAATGGAGTGTTGAAAAACAATATCTCATTTCATTATGAGATGGGCAGCAATAAATAAATTCAATAAATAAATAAATCTTCATTCTTCCCCTGTGCTCCATATTTCAACTTGGGATGATGCCAGTGTAAGGTTCTTAGCAAAAAAAAAGCGGGGGGGAGATAGTTGATAGTGACTTTTGGGGGAATGTTCTGTTCTGTTCTGGGTTTTGTATTAATGTAGCTTATAGCCCTGGGTTCCTATGCAAGTACTTCCCATATTTGACCCTGCTTTACTTCTTTTTTTTTCTTTTCTTTTCAACTCTCAGCTCTCCAACATCTGCCATGTGCTACTGTCTGGGATCGAATGGCGGCCCATAGGCTTTAATACTGAAAAGTGAAAAGAACAGCACCCATAGGAATGAATATGAGGCACATTAAATGTTGTCAGAGGCATAATAAAAATGTAGGAAAGTAAGTAAATAGTTTATTGAATAAGTCTCCAGTCCGTTTCAAGTCATAATTAAAATTAATAGAAAGAGTCTCTTGTGTATTACTTGTTATTTGTTTACATAATTCAAAGATGGGAAATATTCTTTCAAGCAAGAGGCTGTAAAACACAGATAAATATGTCTTGTCAGATTTATGAACATGCCTCTTCTAGAAGATTCTGTGGGACGAACACAATACAGAAGCCTGGTGATGGCAGATGAGATTCTGCCGAAATGTTGCTACAACTTTAAAAGCACAACTATAATGATGTGGGAAAATACCCAAACAAAGCTGAATACCATACATGTAAGTACCCGCGAAAACTTAAGAAAATATGTGTGTGTGTGTGTGTGTGTGTGTGTGTGTGTGTGTGTCTCACTTATCTGGAAGCCTGCACTCACAAACAAAAAAATCTCCACACCACAAGCCAAGCAAACACCTGGGCACAAACAGACCACCCCACCCCAAATACCTCCAGCTCAAACACACCCCAACCAGGTACCCAGATGAAACCTAGCTTCCTAATAGCCATTCTTTTACCCAAAGCCAAGCTGCACTTTCCTCCAATACAGGAAACACAATGTTGCCCACCAATCAAGATAAAAAAATGCGACAAAACAGACAGAAGATATTAGAAACACCAATCAAGCAGAACACCGCAAACTCCAAGACCAATAAACACAGACCAAGACTCCCAATCAATCAGGATGAAGAAAAAACCATTCTAACACAGCAGTAGGCTAGCACCAAATTTAAAACAGAAACAGCTGTGAAAGCCTGACTCATAGACAAACACAGTACAGAAGCCTGATGATGGCAGATGAGATTCTGCTGAAATGTCACTACAACTTTAAAAGCACAACTATAATGACGTGGGAAAATACCCAAACAAAGCTGAATACCATACCTATAGATATCAGCGAAAACTTAAGAAAACAAATATCAGACCTCTACGGGGAGGAAATAAACAGCCAGACCAAAACCTACGAGAAGCTGGAAGTTAAAAGAGCAGGAATACTATGTGACCTCAAATTCCTATGCAGCTGCAGAGACAACAATGCAACACCAACCAGCTTCAAATTAACATTTCATCAGAGCACAGCAGCTACCAAACGTATCCTGAAAAGAACTGAAATGCCTCTACTCGGGAACAAGCTCCACAGAAAGAGATTCCAACTCGGCCAGTTAAACAAAGACCTCCTAACCCTACACCTGGAATTGAGCAACAAAATTCACCCTCTAATTGGGACAAGATAAAACTCTAGAAATCATCAAAAATAAATAGCAACCAACCAAACACCTCATGGAACTAGCAGAACACTGCTTAACCAACACATATTTCATATACAAAGGACAAAGATACAAGCAAATTGAAGGAGCTCCTGGGGAATCACCACTGTTACCTGTCATTGCAAACCTGTTCATGGGAGAATTCAAATCCAGAGCCCTAGCCAAGGCCACCCACAAACCCAAACTATGGTTAAGATACATCGATGACACATTTGTTATTTGGCCCCATGGAAAAGAAAACCTAAAGAATTTCCTAACACACCTAAACAGCACACACCCCAAAATCAAATTCACCATGGAAATGGAAACAAACAAACAACTGCCATTTCTAGATGTACTAATCTACAAAAAAAAGATGGCACACTAGGACACACCATATACCAAAAGAAAACACACACCTCAATGCCCAATCCCACCACCACCCAGCACAGATAAAATCCATGGCCAAAACACTAATTGCCAGAACCAAACGCCTGGCAGACAAGACACACATAAAGACTGAACTATGCACCCTGACTAAAGTACTGACAGCCAATGGCTTCCACAAAAGCAAAATCACAGGCCTGATCCACAAAAACATACTGAAACATAATGGAGACCTAGAAGATGAACAGAGCTATGGAACAACTGTCCTGCCCTACATAAGAGGTTCTACAGACAAAATCAGTAAGATACTACACAGGCATCACATCAAGACAGTCTTCAAAACAGACAGAAAAATAGCAGCCATCCTTAGAAACCCCAAAGATAAAATTGACCTGGAAAACCAAGGCATATATGAAGTCCCCTGAGCATCATGCCCTGCAACAAACATTGAACAGACCAATAGAAGAATAAGTACCTGCCTGGATGAACACAAAAATGCAGTAAAAAAAACTGGAACACACTTCCTCACTAGTCCAACACATGAAAGCCCTAGTCACTATAGAAAACCCCAGCTACAGAATTATCAGAGAAGCCATAGAGATTGAAAAAAGACCTGAAAGCATGAATAGAAGAGAGGACTCCACCAGACTGTCAATTATCTGGAAGCCTGCACTCACAGACAAAAAAAATCTCCACATCACAAGCCAAGCAAACACCTGGGCACAAACAGACCCCCCACTGATACCTCCAGCTCAAACACATCCCAACCAGGCACCCAGATGAAACCTAGCTTCCTAACTAATGATAGCCGTCTATTTACCTGGAGCCAAGCTGCACTAAAGGCCTCCAATAAAGTAACACAATGATGCCAGCCAATCAAGAGACAAAAAGAGCCAAAAAACAGACAGGAGATATTAGAAACACCAATCAAGCAGAACACAGCAAACTCCAAGACCAATAAACACAGACTAAGACTCCCAACCAATCAGGATGAAGAAAAAACCATTCTGACACAGCAGTAGGCTAGCACCAAATTTAAAACAGAAACAGCTGTGAAAGTCTGACTCACAGACGAACACAGTACAGAAGCCTGATTATGGCAGATGAGATTCTGCTGAAATGTCGCTACAACTTTAAAAGCACAACTATAATGACGTGGGAAAATACCCAAACAAAGCTGAACACCATATATATTATATTATTATATTATATTATATTATATTATATTATATTATATTATATTATA
>NW_020769356.1:2781094-2811048 GCF_900518735.1 Pseudonaja textilis
ACACACACACATACACACGAAACCATTTTTCAAATTTTGCAAGCTTAAGATATGTGAACTTTCCCAGCTGTGAAATTCTCTCTCTCTCTCTCTCTCTCTCTCTCTATCTATCTATCTATCATCTATCATCTATCTAGAATGTGTGTGTGTTTGTGTGTGTGTTCTCTCTCCCTCCCCCTCCTTCTCTGTCTCTCTCTCTCACACACACACTCACACATACACACAGAGAGAGACACACACACAGAGAGAGAGAGAGAGAGAGAGAGAGAAATTGGTGAATTTAGAAAATGAAGACATATTGATGACATCATACCACAATATATTTTACTTACCCATTGATGTAAATCTGTGCAGACTATAGTCCTTTAAATTGTTAGAATGAAGAAGGAGGCATACTGGATCCATTTTTGTCTTAAAATATTTCTAGAATTATTTAAAAAAAAGAATTTCTAAAGTAAAGGTACTTTAACTGGGAAAGTAGTAATGTAATTGCAACCAACATGAAACATTCTTACATGTTGATTGGATCTGATAATGGTTTGGACCCAGTGGTGGGATTCAAATAATTTAACAACCAGTTCTCCATCTTAATGATTTCTTCCAACAACCAGTTCACCAAACTGCTCAGAAAGTTAACAACTGGTTCTCCTGAACTGGTGCGAACTGGCTGAATCTCACCATTGTTTGGACCTCAGTCAGGACATTAGAGACTCAGTTAGGGGCCTGAAAAAGAGATTTTAAATGTTAGATGGATTGATTCCAGGTAGGTTTTTTTTTTAAGATGGTTCCACTTGTATTTCACATAACAGCTGGATACGAGATTAGGCTACCCTTCTCTCTTTTATTAGCAGCAGGTACAAATCTGGTCTTTTCATATTAGAAAAAAAAATTGAATGGCAGCTGCAATCCTTTTAGTATTTTATATAATGTAAATTAAATGTGCACTGCAAGATATTAATGAATGGACAACAACATCAAAAATTTGATTTATTTCAGTCCAATGCTGCTATATAATTACTTAATTTTGTAACAGCTTTTTGTGTCTTTCAAAACTCTGGTGACCAAAAGTTCTTTATTTAAAAAGTTCCTTTTTTTCAGAAAGATGTCCTTTAGATTTCACAATTAAAATAATTTATCATAATTAACCACTTTCAAATTTGTCCTTTTCACATTTGTCCTTTCCCCCCCCCCCCCCCCCCCAGAAAATATGGTCACCATTATCTAAGCAGACATCATCAGATTTCATCTCTAAGAAGACTTTTGATTCTGAGTCTCAGCCCTTGGGAAAGAAACATTTTTTATTGATCTTGTGTGCAAATTATTTCTTCTTTTCAACCTTCAGAGTGAAAAATTATCCTTTTTTGCTGAATATTTTTGTTTAATTTTGTTAGAATGTATTTTGCTTCTTTTTTTGAATATGATCTCAATAATGTATTTATGAACTTTATTTTATCAGCACTGTATTTCATTGATTAAACGTATATCCTATATTTCTTAATAATTATTGCTCAGGAAAGAATATCACATGTTCCCTAGTGATGAAAGGAAAAATAATTCTACTGCAGTGTAATATAACTTCAGGTAGTAGGATGTTAAATAAAGCTGAGATATGGGATGATCAGTCTTAAACATTTGAGAGATTCAGAAGCAAAGAAAAAAGGAGATATGGGATAAGTCAAGAAAAGTCATTCCACTAGCATAAATGGAGTTGATTGTGAGAGAGAGAGAGTCTCAAATGAACATGTTAGATTTTTAAATGATCTTAGAGAAAGAAATGGCATGGTGTTAATATCCCCATGTTTCTTTAGATTTTAATGTTTGATTTTAATTTATTTATGCTTTAATATATATGTATAGACATATTTTAATGACTGTAAACCACCGAGTTACCCAATTGTAAGATGGATGGCCAATAAAATAGATAGATAGATAGATAGATAGATAGATAGATAGATAGATAGATAGATAGATAGATAGATAAATGTAATGTTACTTGCAGAACAATGAATGATTCTGTGAAGTAGACCTTAGAGGGGTAAGTTGAAAAGCGAGGAATTAAGCCTTTTTCTTCTCTTAAGTCACACCTATTTCTCTAGTTTGCACTAATGATTTGTTGGGAAGCCACTAAACTTTTTAAAAAATTATTCAGTTAATTTTCAGAAGCAGAAATACCACAGAATTGACTAAACACTAAATTATCTCCAAATATTATTTCTTTTTGTTGGCCCAGCTTCAGACAGCTATCTGAAAGATACCTTTAAGAATAGGGGGGAATTATTACTATAAGTATCAATTTTAAGAATATCTATATAAAAGTAAGCCTCCCTCATTTAGTGGGACTTGCTCTTAATTAAGTGGGCTTGCATCCCAATTTCAGAAATGTCAAGAAACACTTGATAGCCTGTTCAGCCATATTCTTTGGTTCCAAAAACACCTACTCTCCAACAAGATCAGTGGATAAATAGTATTTCAGCCTGATTTCCAAGACAGTCTCAAAAGAAAAAGGAAGCCATATGCCAAATACCATAGTAACAAGTATAAATTGCTAGTGGATGACAACATGCCATCTAAAGGGTATTGAATTGAATAGAAGACAGAATATTGAATATTTGCCAAGCAAAAATCACTTCCAAAGTGCTGCTGACTCACATTCCACAGAGGAAGGTGGATTTGCCAAGTATTTAATCTTTATTGATTTTTCTATCTTTAATTATGCACTTCCCTCAAAGGAATAAAATGAGAACTAGATACGTCATCTACAGGCTACTATGGTTGAGGCCCTCAGTATAGGTCCTATGGAGGAAAAAGCGGAAAAAGAGTCTAAAATAATCTCCTCTCCTGTCCAATTTGTAGTTAAATTAAGCTGAGACAAGCTAAGAATTTTCTAATCTCAGTTTCAGGAAAGGTATTTCCACACCATTTTAACTCCTGCTAGATGTCTTGAAGGATCTTGGATTGCTTTCAAAGCCCATTGCTATTATTCTTCTCATTTACATACTTCCTATATTATTTATATGGAAGAAATTCACATTTCCTATCCCAAATATTTTTAGTGAAATACAAAGATTGAAATTCTATAAATCCTTACACCTTTGCTCTATGTACTTTTTTCATCTTTAGGAACCTGATGGAAAATTTTAGCATTACAGTCATATAGAAGATCCATTTTATAAAGACAGTACAATGCAGCATCTGACCAATTATTGAGTGCAATCAAGGATAGGTCTGCATAAAAATATCCATAATTACTAGTTGTGATTTGACCATATTTTTAGACTTCATTGTTTATTTAGATTTTTAAAATGCAAATATTTATATGCCTGTAAATGTAATGACCTTTCCTGAAAGAAGGAAGAGCCAAATCACACAAAAAATGGATGATCAATTGTACTTTGGATTAGAGAAAGCTTTCAGGAGAGTGAGAGGGACTAATATATTCTTGAAGAGCTTGATGCTATTGCTGGACTTTAGTCATTTTATTGTTTCCAATTCTTCTGGCCCGGTGGACTTCATTTCATCAGCATTGATACCCAGTAAGCGCCTCTGAACTCCTGAAAACCCATGTTAGTATTTTATTAGATTTAAAGGGCACTCCCTAAGACTCTAAGCAGCTTACACCTCTAAAAGTAGAAAACAGTAAAATGAAAGAATAAACATATGTTTTCAGAGGTGGTATTCAGTCAGTTTTGACAAGTTCTGGAGAACCAGTAGTGGAAATTTTGAATATTTTGGAGAATCAGTAAATACCACCTCTGGTTGGCCCTGCCCCCATCTGTTCACTGCCTCCCAAGACCCAGCTGATTGGCTGGGTCATCTTTTGTTGCCCTGCACAGGAGAACAGAGCTGGAAAGCAGGTTTTGGGGTGGTGAGGGAATGGAGATTTTACAGTATCCTTCCCCTGGAATGGGGTGGAAATAAGAGATTTTGCAATATATCCTTCCCCTGGAGTGAGATGGAAATGTGGATTTTACAGTATCCTTCCCCTGTCACATCCACCAAGCCACACCCACAGAACCGGTATTTAAAAAAAATGAATACCACCACTGTATGTTTTGTATGTATGTCCAGAAAAAATAATCCACCACAACAGAAAAAATAACAGAGATTCAGCAACTACATTAACCTCAGATGTAAAAGCAGAGTCAGGTTTTCAGAGATTTATGGAACAGCTTCAAGATAGGAGCAGTAGAGGTCTCCAGAGAGATGCTATTCCAGAGGGCAAGCACCATGATTTAGTCACCTTGACTTCTGTTGGCCTCTTTGGCATTTGCTTCAATTTTCTAAGCAACCAGAGCTTCTCCATTTACTCTCTCTTTCCCTTTATATGTCCAACATATTTAAGCTTTAGCTCTATGATTAGTGTTCCAGGGAGAAGTCTAGTTTTATTTCTTCTAATATCATTTTTTTTCAAGTATTCCCAACAATTTTCTCCAGTACCCAATCAAAAGGCATTGATTTTTTCTTTGGCATTTCTGATGTCTCAGCTTTTTCCACCTTCTGCTACAATTTCAAAAATTACAGCTTTGATAAGATATACCTTTGTGGTTAATGTGATGTCTAGATTTGTCACAGTGGTTCTTCTGAGTAGCCAAATGTCTCTATTTCATGGCTAGTGTCATCGTTACTTTAAGCTTAGAAAGATAGGGTACTCCAGGCTTCTCCTCTATTTATCTACACTGGATTGCTATTACTGGCTGACATAATGCTTCTTTTTTCAGTATTAAGCAACAGATTGGTTTTTGCGTTCTCTTCTTTCACCGTCGATAGATTTCTTAAGTCTTCCTTGCTTCCAGCTATCATCTGCATATCTGATGCTGATCCTCCCAGCAATTTTAATGCTGTCTACTATTTCTTGTAGTCCAACATTTCTCATGAAACAACAATATAGAACCACGGCACATTCTTTCCCCAATTTTGACCCACTAATTTGTTTCTCATTCAATTCAATTTTTTGCTGCCTGCTTATTAGATAAATAGCTAGAAGAGGATTGTTATATGTTTTAAGGACCGTCTTCAATTTACTAAAGGTTGTACAAGCATTTGTATAATTAGTAAAGTGAAAACAGCCACCTTTTTGGAACACTGTTGCCTTTTCCATTTTTCAATACATATTAGCAATATGGTCTCCCTTTTCTGAATGCAGATTCAATACTGGGCAGTTCCTATTCCAGATACTGTTGAAGGCTGGACTTTATTTCTTAAATATATACTACAGAAGGGAAGAATATATCAGTAGAGATACTAGTGGCTACTTTAGCTTATTATGAGTAGCAATAGCTTCATCTCATAAACTGTGTCTACATCAAACACAGGAAACTAAAACAACAGGTGACTGTTTTTTGTGGAACAAAATCCTGAGCTTGAATTGTTTCCCCTAAGCTCCTGATAGCTTTTGCTTCAGATTAATTTTCCTTAAATCAATTCACTTCCATAAAAGAATAAGTGTGCAACATCTTTCTCTGTGTCTGCCCTTTATTTGTATGTGTATTTTTGTTTTTTGTTTTCTTTTTAATCTATTTATGTATTATTATTTTAATTATTTTTATATTTTATTTTTAATTTTTGTTGGATGATGGACATGTGTTATCCCAAACATGCTTAAATCAGTTATTGATCTCTGACCCACTAGCTCTGTTAGAAGTTGGTTCCAAGCTTCCATTGCTGTTCTGTGAAGTAACACTTTTTAACATTACTTTTGAATTTCCCTTCTGACATTTCAGCCTACACATAAGAATTACCTAGGTCCAAAGTTTCTGGAATTAAAAAAGAAGAAGGGTTATAATATGTTCTGAGTATATACATATAAGAAATTTGAGGCAATATTGTTCAAGAAGCCATAGAAGAAATATTCATAGTTTTCAGAACTAAATTTTGGTGGCTAATAAAGTAATATTGATTACTCTGTGCTGCAGCTCTTTTCGCTCTTGCAGAAATTATTTGAGCTGAACATCTGATCATTAAGCAATCTTGCTTTTTCTGCTATAAAAACAGAAATTCAGAAGTGGGATTCTTTTCCTATTAGTAGATTTCCTTTTATTAAACCAGCTACGCCCTCTCTTAAAAGCCTTCAAAAAAGAAAGGTCATTCTTTTGATGTTTTACTTCACTGCACAAACATATTTACATTATTCTTCATAACAAATTGGCTCTGTTTCTGGTGGAAGCCTTATCTCTTTCCTTTTTTTTTCATATAGCTTTCTTGTTATTTTCAGTATCACTGCAGGCCAGATTTTATTCTTTTGTCTTCTTCACTTCATCACACTATTTATTGTTGTGTCTTTACTTCACTTATCTACTACTTATTAATCTAACAGATGCCAACCCTAGACTGAACCCAAAACAAGATGTTTTCAATAAATAGTTCAGTTTATTGTTGCAACTCTCTTACCATCATTGTTCTCCACATGTTCTGTTCTATTTCTCCAAATGTCCTGATATTCAACAAAGGAAATTAAAAAAAAACACCTCATGTATTTCAGTTTTGAAAGGACTGTATGCATACTATGAAATGCATCAATCCTGACTTTGCATGAAAAAAATGGGAAGGGAGGGGAAATCCTCATTTTTACTCTATTCCCAAATGTATGAAACAAGGTACATTATGGGATTTTGAAAACCCCTGTAAATAGCATTTTTCACATTGTTGTGCAAAACTAAGGGTATGTTCTCAACTTTGTCATCTTGATCTTCCCTATAACCTCTTTAACCTGGGATGTTACCTTTCACACAGATGTCCTTTCCCTCTTCACAATGTTTTACAAGTATTGCCTTTCTGATCAGAAAGGGTAGATTCAATATACCTCTGTTACTTGCTTATGGTCATAAATAATTAGATATTTCTTACCTGCACGGAAAAATTTTTTTTAATAGCTCTAAGGTCATGAAAAAATTCACTGTCAATTTGTTTCCTTTTCAAAGAAATCACTTCATAATAACTTAATATATATATTATTAAAAGTCTCATGTTTGTTTGTAACCATCAGTTGGGCAAAACAGTGCATCATAGGACAACAATTTTTTATTCAACATAATTAGAGAATGCATCCAAAATCCATGACTCCCGTGGGATTGAAATTTGGCAAATTTGTGGCCAATTCAATGCTGCAATGCTACCTTACTGCCACAATCAGATATAGTCACGATTGTCATTTCCAATGCTCCCAAGGCATTCTGGGAGTTGAAGCCCACTCATCTTAAAGTTCCTAAGTTTAAGAAACTCTGATTTACAAGTATTGTCTCCACTCACCTTTGGGTGAGGGCGGGTGGGTGGGAGAGAAATAAGCCCAACTCATTATCAGTCCCATCATGGAATGGTAGACAGAACCACAGAGATAGCTTCAGAAGTTACTGGGCTTAGGAAATACTAAGAGAAAAAGTCATAATTTTTGCTTGGGCAAACAGAAATTATGAAATACATAAAGAATGCCAAGAGATCAGTTGAAAATTATAATTTTACTCTCTTTTTTGCCATTCACTCTAATCTCCGGCTGGCATTAGGCATAAAGGCTGTAACAGCACGTACTATACCCAAAATCCTGCTGAAATCAATAAAGATCAAGCTCATGTAGTGTTATTTCGATAAAACCTCTGAATTGTGCCCAATAGTTCATATTTAGCTATGTAATTACTGTTCCTTTTTCTTGTTTTTGTTTTTTTCTCAGTTGTCTTTAGTGTCTGAAAAAATGAATAAGCCAAATGACAAACACAGAAAGTGATGATAGATATGCTAAATTGATTTATAATTAGAAAGCTATGGAAATCTATAAGGAAAGAACAAATATGATCATAGTTGAAAATACATCATTTTCTACTGTACAGCATAGAAGTTATTCTTTTTAACAACTTTTCTTAAAAGATGTTTCAGCAGTTAATAGATGGAAGCTCAAATCATATTAGAAGTACCCATTAAAACCCAGCATTGATGTTTTTCATTCAGAATATTTCAGTTCAAATTTTTCTCAGGAGACCATAGATTGTGTTCACAACTTTTGTAGTAATATTGCTTAAAAGTTACAAAAATTGAGAGCTGCATTTAAAGAAAAGCAACAAAACAAAGTTCTTTAATCAGGTGCTTGCTAAGGAGGAGAGCAAAATATTTGTGATATGGAAATGTTTTATGTCAAAATATGTGCTATCATATCTTCATATCATTTAAGTTTTGATTACATTGGATTAGTGCTGTTCAACAGTGAATGATAAGCAGATAGCATAGAATCCTACATTCACTGCCCTTCCTGACTATTGACGAAAGTCACTGATAATTCTCTGTAACAGAAAAGACTGGATGAAACTTAAAATTGTTTAGAGAGTAAAACCTGGACCAGAGACTAATTTCCCAATCCTTCCCCCCAATTATTGGTTTTCTTTAAATTCAATGTTGCAAAGCTGCTAGAAAAGAAGAAAAATCTAGCTCAAAATTTAAGCTGCGAAGTGTTATATGAGAGTCTTTTAGGCAGACACCAGCTTTGTTTAAGATTTAAGACAGTTCTTTAATATGATTGGTGCATAAATGAACTTAATGGGATTAATGCATCACATGGTTTTATTGAGACCAAGATCATAAATTAGGGTATGCTGGCTTTGGAATCATACAAAATGCAAGTTTGCTGGTTACAGTTCCGTGGCTGAACTTCTCATCGGGATTACTACAGACGGAATAAGATTATGTAAGAGTTGCTAATACCTTTTTTAATTTAAGGATTAAAACCCTTGCATGTTCAGGTGAAGAAAATAACCCTAAAGATAATGTAATAGTAGTTAGGGAAGAAGATAAAATTTCAGTGCAAAAAAATATCAACATTTATTATTTATTTAATGAGAAGATATCCATCTTAATCTAGAGGAGAAGGAGCAGTTCAAACCAGATTGTACAGAAGATGAATTTGCACATTCATTATTAAATTCCTGGAATATCTCATTCTGAGTGTTTTCTTTTAGATAGAACATTCCTTTTACATGTGCATAACTAATGCGATAACATTAGCTTCATTCCACCCCATTTGATCTGAAAGTAATACAATTATTGATTTGGAATGGAATTGTCTTATTCCAGCACAATATGAAATGAATTGCAATATGAAATAATATTTACCGTTCATATACTCCACTTGTATATTCACAAACTGCATTCTTAAAACATTTACTTAGCAGTAAGTCCATTGAACAAATTAGAACTTGAATAGATAAGATGTATTGAAAATATTAATTTAATCCCTGCAAACATCACAAGGCAATATTAGTTTTAAAATATTTAAAGTCCCCATTTGTTGTTATATGAAATTTTTGTCACTTATGACCCTATATGATTTTCTCAGATTCACAGTTTTTATAGTAAATAACTTAATATGTCTTTCATAGTACAGAGAACAGTTTTATGTTCCAAAAATGAAGTTTAAAAGTTTAATGAATAAATAAAGACCCTTTTGAATATTCTTATTTTCCATGCTGGATAGGATATGTGTTTCTCTATGTGTGATTAAGAGAAAGAAAGGAAAGGAAATTCTGCATTTGCTTCATGGAAGTAATTTTATTTTTCCCTACATGAAGTAAGAACACTCTAAAGCTGAGTGGAGAATTAACCATCCTCAAACTGCAATTCTGGATTGTAATTTGTGACTGCACACAAATTACAGATATAAGAATAACCAAGAATAACTTACTTATAAGCACATTGTTTGATTCTAAACTTCACTTTCCCAGAGATACTAAAAAAAACCTTTGTAAGATGTAGTTTTAAGGAGTAAGTGTTCCATTTCCTTCCTCTGACATAGTATATATTAGTGCAAACCAGCCAGTATATTTATATTGGCAAAGAAAAGCATTTGCGGAAGACCTTTAAACAGTTGTAAAAGCCTGATATATAGAAGACTGTATTTTGGCCCTGAATAGCCCCAGAGAAATGGGACGCAGTGGCTCAGAGGCTAAGATACTGAGCTTGTAGCTCAGAAAGGCCAGCAGTTCAGCTGTCGTTACTTGTCCCAGCTTCTGCCAACCTAGCAGTTCGAAAGCATATAAAAATGCATGTAGAAAAATAGGGATTCCTGCTTTGGTGGGAAGGTAACAGTGTTCCACGTGCCTTCGGCATTTAGTCATGCTGGCCACATGACCACGGAGATGTCTTCGGACAGCGCTGGCTCTTTGGCTTTGTAACAGAGATGAACATCACCCCCTAGAGCTGGAAGTGACTAGCATGTATGTGCAAGGGGAACCTTTACCTTTACCTTTTAGCCCCAAAGAAGTTGTGCCTCCAACAGCTTATTTTAGACTTTATTCTTTCATGCCTGGGTTTAATATGACAAATAAGTGGTTGCTTTTTATTTTCAGGATAATATTAAAATACACCAACCATCTCTCTTTACTAGGCTATGAACATAAGCACAATTGGTATAGACTTGGAAGGTTGGACTTCTTCACCCCACTTATTCAAAAAAGGACATAAAAAACATATCAAATATGAAATATCTTTTTCCTGCGTTGAAAGGAAGTACATCCTTGGAATAACACAGAGGTGCTTTGAGGAAGTGTTGGCATGAGTGTTCTCTCCGTTCTGAATGCTCTGCTTTTGTCACATGGATTATTGTGTCATGTTGTGTTTCTTTCCAAATTATTTTCAGTGTAGCCCATACAGGGGCAGGGATCAGTTCCATTTCTACTGATTTTGGCTGAGAATAGATGTGACTCAGATGCTGGGTGGAAATAGCACATAATGAACAGAGTCCCTTTATTCTCTGCTCAGGAGAGCACCAGGATGTGCCAATTGCAATGGGAATATTGTTACTGGATTGCAGCCTTCATCTGTTTAACTAAACCAGCTTCATGTTTTCCTTTTATTAGTAGCACTGCACTTCTGTTTCCGATATAAAGCAAAGTAGGGACTGGTAGGAAGAAAGGAGAGCTCTCCATCCACTCTTTTTCAGATTTTCAGTTCAGCTGCAATACCTGTTCAGCTTGTTTTTTTTAATTAAAAAACACTTTATTCCCTCCAGCGCTCCTGGTACGGCATGCTTATTTATTGAGAAATTAATTATTCAGTTTGCTGATTAGACTAATAGCAAAACTGCCAACTTTTCCACGTAAACGGATATTAAATAGACATCTTTAATTTTAAATCAAGGCTAGAATTTTCTAAGATGCAGAAGTAAAAGTAACATCAGATGGGTTGTGAATAAAGGTTAGGAAGGGAGAAGAATTGTTCCTCTAGCTAGCACAGTGCTTTTCAAACCTACCAACTTTTACATGTGTGGACTTCAAATCCCAGAATTCCCCAGGTAGCTCTGGTCCAAATAGACGAAGTGCCCATGGTGACCACTAGCATAAATACTCGTTTTCCTTTGTCAGCAGCCTTGAGGCTGTAACTCAGGAGGAAAAGGACTGAAAGACACATTACCAAGATTGTCTGGTCAGCAGCTATCTTGGTAACTAATAGTTTTACATGCAAGTGCTATAAGATTGCTGGATGCCTTTATTAAACTACACAGGGAAGGTGAACAGTACTTGGTTTGGCTTTCTCAGATATCAGTCACACTTTGTTTGTGTTATTTCAGAGAAGTTGGCTTTCCACAAACATCCTTTAAAATGTTATTTTCCCATCCTTTAAAATGTTATTAACTGAGGTTAGCAGTCCTGTACTTATCTCAATAGATTCACCTTTAAAAATATATACATGTTTGCAATATTTATTATTCTTAAATAAAAGTTGCAATACACATGGTAAACAGTTATGCATTGCATAGGTAACTTTTCACACCATTCATAATAAACTCCTAAGTTTGTTAAACATGTTGGAGAAACCTTAAGCACCATTCTATTATCAAAAGTCACAAAATCTGAATTAAACTTTGCAGGATTCATTAAGCCATCAAATAATGATGTAGTTAACTTTTAACCCTACAGTATATATTTCCCAACTCACATATAATGCAAAGAATGTTATAGAAAGCATAATATTTATTGATTCCAAAAATAATACTACTGGAACAATACTATTGTTCAAAAAAATAAATTTGCCAAAATATTTAGAGCGAGAATGTATTTTAAAAATTAGAGGAAGCTGAAACATTCCCACTTTTTAAATATTTTTTGGCATGCCATTTGATTTAGTTTCATATGTGTATTCTCTTGAAATAGAATTTAAGCAGTCCAGGATAGACTGGGATTTTGATTTCTCTTTTGGATCAATATCCTTTCTTCATAATTCTTTAGTGATATCTAATCTGAAGCAAACTTCAATCTAGCATAAAATAAAGTTTTATTGTAAAAATGACAGTTGGATTTAATTATAACAAATTTTTACTTGGATCCATTCCTTAAAACCAATTTTCACTTAAAATGATGCCATTTTCTTTCAAGCTGCTGTTTTGGTGGCTGCATATTAAGAAAGGTAATTACAATCAATATAGAGAGAATTGAATAGAATGTTCAGAGGTGGGTAGAATCCTCTTCATTTTCAAGACTAACCTTGGCAATCTGTATCTTTTCTTCTCAGTTTCTAATGTTTAAAGTGGGAAAAATTATTTATAGTGAATGAAAAGGTATCTTGTGAGTAAAATCAATATGACAAACAGAATAAAGATGGATCATGAATAATATATAAGATAATCATAGAATTTAAGAGTTAGAAGAGACTTTAATCATTTTGTCCAATATTTCTCAACCTTGCCAACTTTAGGATGCATGGACTTCAATTCCCAGAATTTTCCAGCCAGCTGGGAATTCTGGAAGTTGAAGTCCACACTTCTTAAAGTGTGCCAAGGTTTTAAAAAAACTGATTTAGTCCCTGTCCTGTAGAGTAACAGAATAACAGAGTTGGAAGGGATCTTGGAGGTCTTCTAGTCCAACCCCCTGCTCAGACAGGAAACCCTATACAATTTCAGACAAAGGGTTGTCCAATCTCTTCTTAAAAACTTCCAGCGTTGGAGAATTCACAACTTCTGGAGGCAAGTTGTTCCACGGATTCATTGTTCAGGAAATTTCTCCCTTATTTTTAGGCTGAATCTCTCCTCGATTAGTTTCCACCCATTGCTTCTTGTCCTACCCTCAGGTGCTTTGGAGAACAGCTTGACTCCCCCTTCTCTGTGGCAACTCCAGAGATATTGGAGTTGTCACCCCTAGTCATTATTTTCATTAAACTAGACATACCCTTTTCCAGCAACTGTTCTTCATATGTTTCAGTCCACTAATCATCTTTGTTGCTCTTCTCTGCACTCTGTTTAGAATCTCAACATCTTTTTTACATCTTTTTTTTACTGGCTCAGTATTCCAAGTATGGTTTTACCAAGGCTTTATAAAGTGGTATTAACATTTCACATGATCTTGATTCTATCCCTCTGTTAATACAATCTAGAACTGTTTTGACTTTTGGGGCAGCTCCAGCAGACTGCTGGCTCATATTTAAGTGATTGTTCACTAGGATTCTAAGATCCCTCTCACAATTACTACTATTCAGCCAGGTACCACCTAAACCAGACATGTCAAACTCACTTCATGTACGGCAGCGTCACGTGACCTATTTGGACTTTTTTTCCCTTCACTAAACTGGGCAGGGGCGGGCCAGCACGTGATGCATCTGGGCAACCGGCCATGAGTTTTACACCCCTGACCTAAACTATACCTGTGCATTTGGTTTTTCTTACCTAAATGTAGAACCTTACTTTTTTTACCATTGAATTTCATTTTGTTAGATAGTGCCCAATGTTCAAATCTGTCACGATCCTTCTGTATCTTAAGCCTATCTTCTGGAGTGTTGGTTATTCCTGACAGCTTGGTGTCATCTGAAGATTTGATGAGTTCCCTATCTACCCTTTCATTCTCATTGATGAAGATGTCAAAGAATATTGGGCCTAAAACCGAGCCTTGGAATACCCCACTACATACTTTTCTCCATGTAGATGTAGTTCCATTGAGGACTACATGTTGAATGTAGTTGGTCAACCAGTACAAATGTATATGTCTAACCCACATTTTTCTATTTCATCAAGTAGTAGGTTGTGGTCTAATTTATCAAATGCCTTACTGAAGAATGCAGTAAGATTTGTCTGGCATGATTTGTTTTCAACAAACCCATGTTGGCTTTTGGTTATGACTTTGTTTGCAGCATTTCTTATTCATTTAAATGAATAGACATCTGAACAATTATATACAGTATTTAGCATGAATCCCATAAAAAAAGAGCTTAGATCTCTATATAATCTCCAGTTCTTCTGAAAATTTCTCTGAAGAAGACCCACAGGCTGTAAAATAAACATGGGTTTTCACCCTCATTAATACCCACCAGCATTGTATTGCTGAGATCTTTTTTCAAGATTGACGGAGGACAGTAAATTACAAGTACATTAGGTTTGTTTAACAAGTCATAGTATTTCACCCTTCTACAATAAAGAATAGATGATGTGCAAGTGCTTTTAATAATTGCTAGACATCTTGTAACAGACTGTTAAACCTTTAAGATAGAAGCAGAACTATGGTTAGTCAGTCCATCTTTATTGTAAGGTTGTATTAACAGAATCTTGCAAGAATGAAAGTATTTTCCCCCGCTTTTCCTTCTACTGCCCAGAAAGAACAATGCACTTCGGAATGACACAGTGGCTCAAAAGTAGCACCATTCTCTGACTTGCTTTCCTACAGTTATGAAGTCAAAATCATTTGATATTAGAGTTGTAAGGAGAAAAACATATTCAGTAGATGATTAAGAAATACAAGCTTAGTGGTAAATAGAAAATATTGATTACTTTACACTCTGACTGAAAATGTTCCATAAAATATATCTTCCTTATTTTCTCTCATAATAATTTAACATGGCACTTTCAGAAATACAGAAATATAGAAGGAAGAAAGTAACCTTGAACAGTGTAAAGATCTAAAGATTAAAGCCAATGGGACCAAACTAGAGGGAACCATTATGTCAGAGTAGATCGAGTCCTTTCCCAAGCTGCCAAGAGAAAGACTGTGTCTTCATTGACTCAGAAAATTAGGAGGAAAAGGCTTAGAATTTAAGCCCTATTATTAGATATATTAGACCTATAGTATATAAACATTCTGACTTCTGGGTCATACAGCAAGAAAACCATCTATGTATGCATGGCTTTATTCTTTTTAATATTAAAGAGACTAAACTAGCACAATTATGTCTAAGAATATTTATACCAAATATAAATATTTATAAATATAAATATTCCTATATGCAATGGTATTATGATGAAATTTGATAATTCTGCAAGGACACTACCAGGCATATTACAGTTATATAGCAAAATGTATTGGTAATACTATTTTTATAATGAATATAAGTAAATAAAATATAATTTAATGTAGCAGTCCTCAACCTTCTAGCTTGGTGGCCTGGCTTGGGGAGGGGGCAGAGGGGAACTGGGCCGCATGAGTGGCGGGCTGGTGCACATGCATGCAGCTCAACTTGCACAAACGATGGGCCAACGCACACGTACATGATGCTTGCTAGCCCGCCGCTTGCATGAGTTGATTTGCGTGCACACACAAACACATTCCAGCCAGCCTGTTGCATGGCCCAATTCTGGATAGGCCACAGCCCAGTAGTGGGCCACTGCCCAGGGGTTTAGGCCCCCTGATTTAATATACATGATGGCAAACATTATGGCAATGGCTAATTTCTATCCTATAAAGTTTACTCTAAAGTGGTCCCAGAATTATAGAAACAACTTGGAGCATTATTTAAATGATAGAAACAGTCTCTATGGACAGGATGGTTTTTTTAAAAAAAAATCACCTAAATTTAAAACATCAGCAATAGGAATCATAGAAAATCTTAAGCCAAACCAGCATTTGGATGTACCTTAAATGCTGATTCTCCCCAAACTCTAATACCTAAAATTGAGACCTTTAATAAACAGCAGTCCTATCACTGGGTTGCCAGTTGTGAAGAATTAATAGAGAAATTGGGCTCCAGTGTTAGCAAAAATATGTTATTTAAGCTGATTCTGCATAAAAAACAAAATACACTCCAAGAATTGAAACACGGCACTCATTTGGACCAGTTAGAAAAACAACCTGGTTCTTTGAGACTCACTTGAATGGTATTCTCCAATAGTGCCCCCTAGACTTAGTGATTTACAAGATTACAATTTCTTCAAAAGTTTCTGACAAACTTTGCCTCTGCATTTTTTTCTCATTATGGGCCAAGAGACACACATAGGCCCGAAGCGTGTATTGCAGTTAACAGTATGTGAGTGTGGGTATTTCTGTGTGTATGGATTGAGAAACAAATAACCTTAAAAAGATTTGCATCTCATCTGCCAATAATTTTCTGGTTTTTGGTTTGTGACATATGTTGTGTTTCTTTAATAAGTAAAACTGCCAGAAGTTTTATGTGCCGCCAGGGTCCAAAGCCATATTTATAACTTCAGCTAAGCTAGGATATCTTCAGGCACATATTAAATTATTAATACACACAAATGCAATAGGAAAGGCAATTTCTATTACATTAGTACAGAGAGATAGAGGGAGGGGAAGTGGGGAGAGAGAGATGAATTTCACATTTAAGTATTTTATCACAGATTAAAGCCAGTTAATAAACATCTTTTGCAAGGAAAGAACATTTTTGTTTTTTAATTTTTAACAAGTCAGAAACAAGTGAGACTTAAAAGTGGTAATGTCCAACCTTGGCAATCTTAAAAACTATGGACTTCAACTTCCAAAATTCCCCCCTTTTAAAAAGGCCTGAATAAGCGTTTAATGCTTCCTAACCTAAAAAGTGATGTATCACCGAATTTTGTTTTTCTTTACTTAAAATTAAAATCCTTAAGAACTATAACAAATAATTATTGTACCTTTTGAATTCTATGTACATTTAGTTAGAATGTATTACACATTAGCTTTGTGTGGGGGTGTTTTTCTTGAATATAGTTATCCATTTTTGTACTTGACAATTTTGTCAGTTACTGCACTTTTGCATTACAAATAAATGTGTCAAGCATATGAGCTTTGATAATGGCATTTAAAATATCAACCAAATCTTTATTTTGAACAAAGACCAATGTAAGGAGGGTGGGGGTTAGTTAAGATATTTGTGGATATTTTATGCAGTATGATCTTTATTTAGTTTTCTGAAAGATGAAGTGGAAAACTGATAGCATAAGACCAAGTATAGACCAAACAGCCTTGGTGGCACAGTCATTAGGCTGCAGTACTACAGACTAACTCTGCCCACAGTCTGGAGTTCGATCCTGACCAGATTCAAGGGTTGACTTGGCCATCCATTCTTCCAAAGTTGGTAAAATGAGGAGCCAAATTGTTGGGGGCAATATGCTGAGTCTGTAAATGGCTTAAAGAGGGCTGTAAAGCATTGTGAAGTAGAATATAAGTCTAAGTGCTATTGTTATTGCTATGGATAAGACTAAATAACTTCTTATGCAATGTCAATACAACAAAGTATAATTTCTGACTTGACATTGGGATGTTAATTTAATTGTGTAGCAATAGTGAAATTCAGTGTCCCATAAGTCATGGGAGACTTTATACAACCACTTTAGGTTTTAGGTTTTAATTTTCAAGCTTTAGTTTATGGTAATATATTCAAGTTTATTGCTTTTTATTGAAAGTTGTCAAACCTGCAGCAAATACATTTAGAAATCAAAATTTGGGACTTCTATGTATTCTTTTGCCAGGATGTTTATCCAATCTATCCAATATATTTAATTTGGAAAAAGGAATCCAGTTTGGAACAATGGAGAGATAGAGTGATATGTCTTTCTCAAATCCTCCTATACAACAATCTTACATAGCCTATCAGCGTTTTATTTCTCAATTGATTTCTTATTTGATTGTTTCGTATCTCATTATCTTTAAATATTTTTCTGCTAAATTTCCCATGAACTTTCAACTTTGAATGATTTCACTGCCATGTGTACTGTTAGACTCAAATACAATATAAGAAATTGTTCTTGGGCTCAGCTTATCTGTACCAAACAGAATCCGAATGGAAGTTATGTATTATATTGAAGGTTATAACTTTAAGGTATATATTGAAGCTTAAATAAGAGTTAAATGGATAAAATTAAAAGATATAAAGGTGTCATACTCCAATCAGCAACTACAGGAGAAACTTTGTTTAACGAGAAAAGATAATATGAAATTGAAACAGGACAGACAAAAAGTATAAATATAATGATTTGAATTGAGATGAGATAATTAAAATAAAATTGAGAAAATTAAAAGAGGGGAGAAGCTATGTAGAAAATGTAAAACAGTAATAAGATATGGAATAGAACATAAAAATGAGCATGAAATTGAATTTGTGTCTGTACGAAGAAATGTAACCCAGGATTACGCTACTTTCAAAAAAGATGTTTTATTTCTATTTCTTTGTGAAAACTCAAATAAAATTTACAAAGAAAAAAAAAGAAATTGTTCTTGTTGATTATTAATTTGTATTCCAAAATACATAAAACTGATTAATAATCTTTAGTGTTGAGATTCTGACTGGCATATTGGGGTGGGGGGTGGGCAAGTTTGGAACAAATAATAATTTTCTAACATATTTTCCTATAGGAGCTATACTTTATCTTCCTGAAGTTCAACTGTTTTTATTCTTTCCACTTTTTTCCCTTGTGTTTCTATTCCCAACATTCACTCTTTACACTATTAAATAATGATATGCCATCAATTTAGATCCTCTGATCACCTTTGTATCCTTGACTAATTCCCTCAGTCTTTCATTATAGAAGAGTACATCAGTCATGCTTTTACATTGATTAGTCTGTCAAAATGTGGGTGCATAGTTAGAGATGCTTAAATTATGTGTTTGAAACAGACTTTTTTTTTCTAAGCAAATGCTTACTAAACTATCAGCTCTGACATTTACTCTTGGGTCTCCAATGGCCCTGTCACTTTTTCTCTATGCACTTTTCTTACTCCCACCTATCTACTCATCACACTTATAGAGTAATTATTAGAATAATTGATAGAATTGCATTCATTCAGAATATCATACGATTTTTCCCATATCAATACTTGGTCTTTCATTATAATTGTTCACTATAAAACACAAGTTATGAATTCCTGTTTTCATATGCATTTATAATTAATGTAGATCAGAGGTCCCCAATCCCTGGTCCATGGACCAGCACTGGTCTATGTCATGCCAGCAATTGGGCCATGCAAACAAACAAAGCCCCATCTGCGGGATTCAGACAGCATGTAAAACCATGCCCCTCCAGCCTGTTGAAAAACCTTTCTCCATTGAACTGGTCCATGATGCCCAGAAGGTTGAGGAGTCACTGATCTAAATAGCAATAATTAATACATGTGACTACCATTTTAATCCTTTTATTTATAATGAATCCTGTTGGTTTCATAGAAACAACACTTTTTTTTCTTTCATTTAATAAATTCTGGCTGCCATATTTTCTTCCCGTACCACAGTTATCAAGAAATGGGACCATATATATTAACCTCCACTACTCATCATACTCAGCTGATATTTTTCACAATGGGTTTTGCCATTGTTGTGCCTTTGTTTTGTGCTGTTTTGGAGTTTTCTACTTTTTATATATTTTAACAATTATAAATTACCCGGAGTCATTGGAAGTTATTTTTTTATTTTTCATTTATTTTGATTTGTCAATTGCTTAAAAAATAACAGGTATAAGTATAAACATGAGTAAGAATACAGAAAATAGGTATGATTAAAAGGGGACAATAGGACAGGGACAGGAGGCACGTATGGTGCACTTATGCGCACCCCTTACAGACCTCTTAGGAATGGGGTGAGGTCAATAGTGGATAGTTTAAGGTTAAAGGAGTGGGGGTTAGAGGATGTAACAACAGAGACAGGTAGTGCATTCCAGGCATTGACCACTCTGTTGCTGAAGTTATACTTTCTGCAATCAAGTTTGGAGCGGTTAACATTGAGTTTGTATCTATTGTGTGCTCTTGTATTGTTGCAGTTGAAGCAATGACAGTTGAACCAGTCATTGACTGGTAGGACATTGTAACAGATAATTTTGTGCACTACACTTAAGTCCAACTGTAGGCGGCGTAGTTCAAAATTGTCCAAGCCCAAAATTTCAAGTCTGGTGGTATAGGGTATTCTGTTGCAAGCAGAGGTGTGTAGTACTCTTCTCGTGAAATACTTTTGGACTCGCTCAGTTGTATTAATGTCTGATATACAGTGAGGATTCCAGACAGATGAGCTGTATTCAAGTATTGGTCTAGCAAGAGTTTTGTATGCTCTAGTTAGCAATCATATAAATGTAATATATTACTAGGGATGGTTGCACAGTCAGCCAAATGTTTAGACTGGATTTGGCCTGTCCTTTCCAAGAACTTGGGAGAGGCAGATATTTTTTTCTGATAGTATTAAAGGTATTGTCACAGGATGTAAGCTGTTCCAAGTAAAGCTTCAATGATGATGGTTTTGTTTGTATTTTGTGATTTTCTCCAGCTCTTTCTTTTCTTTTCTGCTGCCTCCAAATATTGCAGTGTCCTCTGTCCAGATTTTTTGTTTTGCTTATCAACAGTTATTAAGTCTTGGGTGTTGTGTGGCAGATGCTTATCTGTTAGCATTCCAAAGTCCTAGAAATACTTTGGCCTCTTCATTCTCTCTCCCTCTCCCTCTCTCCCTCTCTGTTTCCCTCTTTCTCTCCCCCTCCATCTCCCTCTCTTCCCCTCTTTTTTGTATATTTTGTGGTCCCACCAGCTTTTTGTTTGCAGGCAAGTGATATTTCTTGCCGTTGTTCCCATGCACCATTCTTGCTGCTTTGCCATACCATTGTTTATAATGCAATCTTCTTGCTGCAGCTTAACTAGGTGGCCCACTGTTTCTTGCAGAAGTGGCATTTGGTATCTGTTGCTGATGCTAGGTGGCTACCCGGAACCTCCTTCTCCCTTCTCTCATTCAGTTTGGGATTCTTAATCTGAGCTTTCTCTAGGAAAGCTCTGTATTGCCAGAAGTACCCCTTTCTTCTCCTTCGGATGCACATTCTAGCACACCAGCTGCCCACTGCAGCATGCATTTCTGTACAAGGTGTCTCACTTCAGAGAAAGGGAACCTGCAGCATTCCCTCCTAAGTAGATTAAACAGGATTGGAAGATTCCATCTGAGAAAATGGTCCCTCAGAGACGCTGAGCCCAAGGTGTCCCAAAGGGGCTTATTCTGGAGGCAACTGGACTGAGAATCTCTACAGACTTTTAACTATACAATTTGGGAGGAACAGCCTTTGAATGATGTGGGAGTAAGAATGGATTTCCAGAGGAAAAATTGCAGACTACAGGAACCAGGAGCACTACTCAGGTGACCCTGAGGACACAGATAAACCTCCAAGTGCTTCAATGGCCCTCTAAAAGTATGCGAATGACCAGCTGTCTGCAAGGGTTAGGGTTCCATTCCATTTCCTGCAATCCTGTCAGAGCTGAAGAAGCTTCTTGGATGAGAAAAAAAAAGAAGAAAGTCTAGTTGCTTCCAGAAGAAGCATTTTTGGGGCAACAATGACCTGGATGACTGAGAATCTCTACAGACTCTGAGCCCAAGGTCTTTTGAAGTGCCACCAGCACCTTGAAATATACTCAGATTAAGACTCTTGAAGGTTTAATGTTACCTCCAGGTTGGAAATATCATACTCCAAATACCAGTTGCAGGGGAATAATGAAGGGAAAGGGTTTTCTCCCTTGTGCACCAGCACCAAAAAATATTTGTCTGATCACTCTGACAACAGCACATTTAAGATGAATTGAAGGCCTGACTCACCAGAACTGTCCTTATGTTTTTTTATTCTAAGATCTTAAATCAGAGCTTGAAGTTTTCATATGATTTTGGCTTGTTCTAAACCAGCGGTCTCCAATCTTTCCAGCCTGGTGGCCCAGCCCAGCCTGGCAGTTGGGGGAGCGATGTGGGAGTGGCAGGTGCACATGAACCTGCACAGCTCCATTTGTGAGAGTGGCGTGACAGTGTGGCCTCCAGTCATGCGAATGGAGCTTTGTGTGTAGGTGGAGCTTCATGAGGGTACAATTGCCCATTTCTTCCATGGCCCAGTTTTGAACAGGCCATCACCAGTAGTAGCGGGGTCTGTTCTAAATCCTTTAACCATATTTTCTGACTAAATGGGGAAAATGAAGTTAGCTGAAGCTTTTTGAGTTTAAGTGGAGCATAATGAACCTACAAGAAGGTTCTGCATCTTATTAAGCCAAGATTAAGCATCTTATTGGCTTGTTTATATATTTATCACATTTATATCCAACCATGCTCTTAGCCTACACTGCGATGATTCAGTCAGTTTTGTTCACTCTCTTAGTCTGTCTTTGTCTTTTTTTATTTGTTTGTTTGTTTCATTAGCTTCTTGCAATCATCTTGCAACTATAATTCATCTGGAGAACAAGATAAATTGATGGTTGGTAACAAAATTACAGGTTTCTTAAAACTGGCAGTTCATATTTGTGCTATCTGAAAAGCCAGAAAAAGACAAACCTGTACAGAATTCTCTACAGGAAACAAATTCAAGTGATGAGAGGTTTATATTAATTCAGATATATTCCTGAAGTATGTACTGTATAGACAAAACTATTTAAAAAAATTCATCAGTTGTAATTCAGGACTAAAGTATTTCTTTATTCTTTAGAAATACTTCTAAAGTATTTCTTGCTCCATCTTTTTAATGTCTTATATAAATACATAGATGAATGAATAGTAATAGCACTTAGACCTATATATCACTTCACAGTGCTTTACAACCTTCTGTAATCAGTTTGCAGAGTCAGCCTTTTTCCCCCAACAATCTGGGTCCTCATTTTTCCCACCTCGGAAGGATGGAAGGCTGAGTCAATCTTGAGCCTGGTGAGATTTGAACTACCTAATTGCAGGCAGCTGGCAGTCAGAAGAAGTAGCCTACAGTACTGCACTCTAACCTCTGTGCCACCACGGCTCTTAAATGAATATTATTCCCACAAAAACAATTCTACATTCACAATACATGATTTAGAACAAGTTGTCCAGCCTCAGAATAATTTCCATAAATAAATCTTTAACAAATATTTAAAGCCCATCTAAATTTTATATACCATTCTCCATAACAAACCAAGATTTTTGAAAGTTTAAAAATGTAAACATACACAGACTCAATTGCAAATAATTTGAACTTCCAAACCAACTCATAAGTATGATTTATTTCAGGATAATTTATTATTTTAGATCATGGCAATTTTTCTTTCAGTTCACAGGCATCAGAATAAAAACTAATTTAAATGTTCATTTGGGAGGTTGGGGGGAATGTTTTCTTAGGGGAAAAATAGGATTATTCTATCTAGATTATTACAGGTACTTTATTAAAAATTTCGCAACAAATATTTAATTGTTTTTCTTGGTAACTTTTCCTCCAAGATGTGAAGTTGAGCCAGCTAAAATCTCTTGTCTGATTTTTTTTTAATAAGAGTATGTGAATATTTGAAAATACAGCCTCATCATTGAAATGGCCTAGAGAATATCCATGGTCCTGAATAATGTGAAATTCAGTAAAATGGATCTGAATACATAATATTACTGGTATGGGTCCAAATGGAAACACACATGACTGAACATTAACAATGAGTCCAGGGAAGAAATTACTATTGTGAACTTTGTTTAACCGTAAATAGGGTTATATTTAACATTTATTCAAATTCCCCTGCCCTACCCCCTTGAGTTCAGTCTTCTCTATCTTCCTGATATAAGAGCTATCTATGGTTTGCTTTGTATCATTGCATTTATGTAACATTTATATCTTTCCTATAAGAACGTGTATGGCATCTTCAAAGTGGGTTAGGGATGAGAAATAATAACCGACCCAAGTCATCAAAGTACCTATTCAGCTGAGCTGCAATCTGAATTTTCATCTTGGCTGTTCTCCTTTTCCATTTCTACTTAGATTTCTGGGAGTCAAAGCCCAAACTTGAGGAACAGCTAATACTATAAAGAATATCTGTGAACTGTAGATTAGAAAACTGTGTTTGATAATGTTTAAGAGTAAGAAATAGCAGCATCTGTACATAATTTATTAGATCTCCTATGAAAATTACTGCAAATGCTGCATAGTGTAATTCAATAGGTAACATTTCCATCTTGTTTAAATTTCCTAAAAAAAACAGCATCCAAAATCTTAGAAGGTCACCTATAATGTCAACGTCCCATGGAAAATACATTTTTAAAAAATCAGCTTTGTAGGAAGTATACAAATTGTATATAATCTACAGTGTAAAAAAAAATTGTGAAACCTAAAGAAGAGCACAAGCCATATAAATATCTTATTATGGAAAAAAGAGTTTTATATCTGTAAGGTTTGCTAAAATTCAGTGTGATCTGTTTTTATTTCAAATTTACATTTAGTCTTGTTTCATTTAGAAATTTGTTTTTTCTAATTTTCATTTAAAAAATTAAATAATAAATATTTAGAAAGGTAAAACCATTTCTATTATAGTGTTAGACTTTTTTCCCTTTATCCTTACAAAAATCTCTCTTGCACAGAAAAAAAAATTATGGCATCTTCTCACATAAGAACCAGTCACATTGCCCTACTTTACTACAGAAAAAAACAGTGCAAAGAAATAATCAGCAATACAGATCTGAGCACATATATTTTGGAGAGTGTGATTAATGACTAAACTTTTTAATATATTGATCAAAGCATATAGTCAAAATAGGAGTAATGGAAAGTATTGGACTTTAGTAGTCAGATCTTCAAATGCCACATCAAACCCAAGTACTGGAACTTTTTGCTATCAGATAGCAACACAAACAAAACCTTCAGGTCTCTTTTGGCTCTTAATAAAGGGTATTATCAAAACTTTTACTTTTAAGAAATTTATTTTGAAGTTTGGGAGACTGAAGAAAGGTTATTAACTCTTTGAACCACCAAGCCTACAAAGGATTAGAATTATTCTGGCCTTCTCTTCCTCCTCCTGCTCCTCTTCCTCCTCCTCCTCTTCTTCCTCCTCCTTTTGAGTACAATCCTCAATAAGCTCTGGATCTCAAATCACTAAAAGTTATATACTTCTGAAAGAACAGGCACTCCTACTGAACACTTAATTTCCTACATGGAAATTCAAGTTGTAAGATTCAATGCTATAGTGCAATGGTGGCTAACCTTTTTGGGTTTCCGTGCCAAAAATTGTGTGCTCACATGCATGCACTCATGTGCCAGCACCCAGAAGGCAATGAATGCAGCCCCCTATGCCTCCTGTGCATGCATGCATGACCCCCATGCATCTCTGTGCATGCACTTGCAATCCCCCTGCACACCCCATGCATCTCTGCACATATGCACACATCTCCCTCACACCCCCGCCCCCCACCCATGCATGCCAGATACCCAACAATCAGCTGGCGGGTGGGCAGCGTGCGTGCATGTGCAGTGTGGCTCTTCTGGGCAACCTCTCACGTGCTGGCAGAAGTAGCTCTGCCTGCCACTTCCGGCATGCATTCCATAGATTCACCATCATGGCTATAGGGTGACTAGCACCAATGAACACATACCTAATGTGCTTTATGTAATGATTTAAAATCAATGAATTACATCAGAAACATCAAGTGTCAAATGAGAGGATCAGTGGTGGGATTCAAATTTTTTAACAACCGGTTCTGTGGGTGTGGCTTAGTTGGTGGGCGTGGCTTGGTGGTCATGTGACCAGGTGGACATGGCTTGGTGGTCATGTTATTGGCCAACTCAATATCACTCACATCGAGGCACGCATCTCTTCACCTGGCCTCTCATGGCTGTAGGGATGCTACAACAGTAGTAAGTGTGAATAATGGTCATAAGTTACTTTTTTCAGTGCCATTGTAACTTTAAATGGTCACCCCACACAAGCAAAGTACCAGCAAAGGAAGAAAAAAAGCTCCAGAGAAGTTCCAGAGACAGGAAGTCTAGTCCTGCCAAGAATGTAATAAGGGTTAACGGAGAAACAGTTTCTGTAAGCAACACCAGAATGTTTCCTTCCTGCCTTCCTTACAGGATTAGGCCAGTAATTTCTTCTAACAACAGGTTCTCCAAACTGCTTAGAATGTTAACAACCGGTTCTAGCGAATAGGTGCGAACTGGTAGAAATCCACCCCTGGAGAGGATGCTTTCTTGGACTACATCACATATTAACTCATTTTGTTAATTAGAGAAGAAAGCAAAGTCAGCAAAAAATATTTACCTTCCTTAGAGTCTTTTTCATTTCAATCGTTGCTCCATCACTTCATTCAATTGTTGCTTCTTTCTGAAATATTTGCATGACAGATACCAGAATGGAAGCATCGTCAGAAAATTACATAGGCAATTATGATTTGGCCATATGATGATATGAACAGTGAGACTAATTCAGAGACATAATCAGTAAATGTTTTTAGTGACCAAAAGAAATAATGGAAAAAAGAAACTTAAAAGTGCATCATTTGAAAAATAATCCTGTTATTATATAAAATATAATTTCATGTCATGAAGAATATAACAGAAAATGACATGTACTAAAAAATTTTTTGGGAAAAGATATGAATATAGTAGCCTTTTGAAATCCACCTGGAGAAAACTGAAGGTAAGATATTTGAGTATAATGTGGTATGTGGTATTCAACTACTTAGTATCCAAAAGGTATAATAACAAAGATACAATTCAGCTTGGAATCCTGAGATGAAAAGGTCTTAATTGTAGCATAGCAAGAACCAGGAAATAGTGTGAGGCATGACAATGAAAGAGATGGTAGGATTGATTTTTTTAAAAAAGAAAAGCAGAAAATGAAGCAATGCTCTTGGGAGACAGCGATGATTTCTCGCAAAGCCTTAATGCTATTTCAAAAGTGAAAACAACCTTGTAGAAGTAGGTTGTGGAAAGATAGCATGGCTTGGATTTAAGCTTTTCTTATTGTTAAATCCTATCTCCCAAATAATCTATTATTGCAGTTAGTACAATAACGATTCCTGAATTTTCACCACCCTTCCCTCTGGCTAGACTGCATCTGCAGAATATGATGACTGAGAGATAAGGGAGCTGGCAAGTACAGAAACCAGTAGTGACAACATAGAGTATTTCTTGGTCTTGACACTGTTAGCAAACAGTCTAATTAAAGTAGAACTGCCATGTTTCATTATTGATATTCTCCTGGCTCAGAGGAGGAAGACTTCACTGGGGAGTTGTCAGTGACATCCATTTAAGTCTTAAATAGAAAGGATGAATAGGAATACCCAGAATGTCTAACAATGAAACTCATCCTTCTTTCTTTTGACACTTGTCTGCTACTCCTAACTTTCCCAAGGCTACACACTGTCATATTAATGAATGTTTGATATTAGCATTCACAAGTGGGTGTTTATTAATGCAGAAGTTGATGCTACTGATAAATAGATAGAGCCAGGTGATTTCCTAAATTAAAGCAAGTTCCTGCAAGCCCACAAGTATGTTGAAATTGGGATTAGGGACTGGGAAGGTAGATTCTTACTCTCTGAGCTACTCTGGCAGGGGAATGTTTATTGCGCTGTAGTGCCACTACTGCTTTTGACCAAATTAGGTACTGCAGTTCTTCTTAGGTTTGATAATCGGACTAGTGATTTTATTTGTTGCTTTTAACATTTATTTTTTAATTGATAATATGTAGACATTGGTTCATGCTCTGAATCAATGGTTATGTAAATCAAACAATGAAATGCATGACGATATATGTTATAGAACAAAAGTGGAAAACTTGTGTTGCCTTGGTGTCACACATGACGTATCGTAATTTTTTTCCCTTCGCTAAACCGGGCATGGGGGTGGCCAGTGTGTGACAAATCCGGCCCGTGGGCCATGAGTTTGACAGACCTACAACAGAATATATTAAAGAGATGACGTGTGTTTTTACATACATGTGTGTTTTATGAAAGCAGCACTATAATGCTATAGCTTGAGAATTACAGTTCTATAGTTATTGTTCCATATTCCAGGAAGGAAGCTTTGGATTTTCAGAGGATGAATTATTTTCATTTACTAGATAATTAGTTAGTTAATCATCTCAATTCTCATATAGTTCACATAATTTAGAAATTCTAGAATAGTAGAAAAAATAGTGAATTATAATAACTTCGGTAACAATAATGGACAAAATGTAAAGGTGGGAAGTTATTGAGGAGCATATAATTTTTAAAAATTGACCATGACATAGAATATCTATTTGCCAAAAGCTTCTTAGGACTTAAAATTGTGTTCTATTAATTGCCTAAGTTGTGTACTTATTAAACTAAAGTATTAAATTTCTAAGGTTCCATATCAACTATTTATATTTTTTGCATCTCTTATAGAACCTAACCCAGGTCAACTTGGGAAACACCCCTTTGTTCTAGTTAGTCTAATTATTAAAAATGATGGTTACTTCACTACTTGTTTTAGAATAGAGAATGGAGAAATATATGTCTTTAATTCATTTGGGTGTCTATTCCTCTCTTTTGTTTTCATTCACTTATAGTACTTCCCTTGCAAAAAAAAAAAAAAAGCCATGAGTCATCACAGTCAATCACTATACATTGATTTGTACACCCAGCCACCTTTGGCATACTATAGAAAAAGAAATATTTAAATCAAGCTGAAGAATTTCTGCATCTAAAGAGAAGCAGACATATTTAAGCTTTCACATTAAAACAGGAACCTGGTATAAAATATTCTTAATTAATGGCCTGGTTATTTAAGAGCAAGTTTAAGTACTCCAAATTAATGTACTACTCCTTGTATGTAGTTTCCAGAATTATTAGAACAGGAAAAACAGAAGTGCAGTCATTCAAAATACCCCCTTCATCATCCCTACAGTTTCTGTAAGCAATACCAGAATGTTTCCTTCCTGCCTTCCTTACAGGATTAGGCCAGTAATTTCTGCTAACAACTGGTTCTTCGAACTGCTTAGAATGTTAACAACCAGTTCTAGCAAATAGGTGAGAACCAGTAGAATCCCACCCCTGGGGTGAGAGGAACAATTGCATTCATTGTCTACTATTCTAAGTTTGGTCATATTGTTATCAAGCTTTCCTTCTCTAGAAAACAAAGCTTTTTCACTTTCATTTAATAATTGTCTCACCAGTCTTCCCATAACACAAGGGATAAAAGGGAGACAAATGCCTCACTGACAAATAGTTTCTAATTTTGGAGGGCCCTTTCCCACAAAAGCTGGAAAAGGTATTGTTCATAGCTCTTTGATTCTGCAAATTTGTCATGGTTTCAGACAATGATTTCATTTTTATAGAGGAGAAAGAGAGGATGGCAGGCCTGTTTAACCTGACTTTTTTTTTTAAAAAAAATGTTTTTTTAACATTCACATTAAATTTTTGACCTAATTGCTAGATGGAGAAGACACACACACAATTTATATGGATTGAACAATAAAAGTGAAGTGAGAAAACAATTTTGGGGAAGCTGAGAGTGAACCTACACAACACATTGTTAGAAGAGTGCTGGAATTGTGTACAGATGTACAGGTAGTCCTTGACTTATGACCACACTTGAGCCCAACATTTCTGTTGCTAAGTGAAACATTTGTTAAGTGAATTTTACTCCATTTTACAACCTTTCTTGCCACAGTCCTTAAGCAAGTGACTGCAGTTGTTAAGTTACTAACATCGTTGTTAAGTGAATTTGGCTCCCCCACTGACTTGGGGGAAGGTTGCTAAGGATGATCTCAATAACCCAGAACATTGCAACCGTCATAAATATGAGTCAGTTGCCAAGCGTCCAAATGATGATCACATGACCATGGGGATGCTGTGAAAAACGGTTATAAGACACTTTTTTCAGTGCAGTTATAACATTGAATGGTCACTAAATGAATTGTTATAAGTTGAGGACTACCTGTATTCAACACACACACACACACACACGCACACAGAATATATACACTATATATCTATAACTATTTATCTACTGTATATAGATAGATACATAGATACATACATGTACTATATGTATGTGTGGATAGATAGATAGATAGATAGATAGATAGATAGATAGATAGATAGATAGATAG